>NW_025575058.1:40000-62983 GCF_020424385.1 Procambarus clarkii | reverse complement strand
ATTATCGTAATAAAGTGAGGATAATTTTAGGAATTTTCTTTCTTATTCAAGCCTAAACCAAAATAAATACTTGATTATATTCTGAATTAACTTTCAGAGAGTGGTTGGTTAGCACGAAGGAGTTGTGTACTCACTTAGTAATAATCAACTATTTGAACTGGTGGTGACACAATTCCCCCATGCACTCGTGCTCTGCCAACAAGCTGTTCTTCCTCTTCGCCCTCACTTCAATACACATAGAAAGCTCAATAGCGTGATGCATCAAATGAACAAATCCACAAGATGGATTTGGAAGTGGAGAGTTCATTTGATGCATCATACTATTGTGATTTCCATGTGTATTGAAGTGAGGGCGAAGAGGTAGAACAGCTTGTTGGCAGAGCCCGAATGCATGAGGGAATTGTGTAAAACCCTGGTTTGTGTCTCGGAGAGGCTGCAGGATCCGAGTGAAGTCAGTGGAATTCCCGGTTGCAATTCTTTTGACCATATCGTGACCTAGTCGAATAAGGCAGCGTCGGGGATCATCTCGAGCGTAAGTTCGAACCCTCATCACGGCCCTTGGGGATTTGTTCATTTGATTCATTACGCTATTGTGATTTATTTGTGTATTAATAGGATAAGTTCTCTAAGCAAATTCCAAAATTGGTTTGATAATTATGATGACCAAGTTCACGAATAACTTCCTGTCCAGACTCCCAAAGTCAGGTCATAAATTAATTCATCTTTCACACACACAAATCTAATAATTTTAGTTTGTTATGGCCTTTTGTCTTTAAATTTGGGGTAATATCAACCCGACACGTTATTTTCTCTATCATTCTTCATTAAAGGTTTTTCTCCTGTATGATGTCTCATGTCCGATATCCTTCTCCTAGCACTCAGCTTCTTACTTGAATAATACTTTAGTTGAAAATGATTTGACTAATATTTTAAACTATTGCAGCTCTTTTTATCTTGTAGCTTTTCACAAGATAAATTTATCCTCCTAATAATCTTTGACAATGGTTATACAACCATGTGACCATTATCTTTGGTCCTCATATTTTGTGGTGCATGTTACATAGTCTCAAAATTCATAACAATTTTGAAATATTAAATAAAGTTCCCCCAATTCTTTATTAAGACTACTCAATAGCTTGGTCGATAGAGCTTTGGCCTCACACACGTGAGGACACGGTTCGAGTCTTCTAGTGTCCAGGTGAATAGTCTTTCATGAAGAAAGACAACATTTGTTATATTTCCAGAAAGTTTCGTTTCTATAAGTGGTAAATACATCTGGCTATAATACGTTCATTCTCACAGTTCGTTCCCACATGTTTCATAATGCCATTAATGTCTCTGCATACTACGTTAAAGCCATCATCCTTCTGTACATTCTTATATTCAAACTCCCTCATTCTCTATCTCCTGGAGACTGAAGATCAGTTTGTAAGGCAGAGGAATGTGAGTGTTGCGGCTTCATTGTGATAAGGGGTTAATGGAGGCTAATGTTGTGCTTGGTTGGGGAGAGAAAACTAATGGTCTTGACAGTGGTGTGTCGGATTTTAGGGAGTGTTAGAGTAGAGAGCTTAAACATGTAGCGCTCAGAGGGTCAAGGCGGGGCTTTGTATTGGTGTGTGATGAGGGGCAAGGAAGGGAAGGGGAGTTATGATGGGTAGAAGTGTGTGATTAGGGTACTGGGATTGTAGTTACTTTCGTTTATGTTACGGATATCTCTAGGGAGGGGGGCGGGAAGGGGGAAGTTCATTTTGAAGGGGGAGGCATAGTGTGTTATCCCACACTCTTCATTATATCTGCGATTCTTCTTTGCTTGAATTAAAACCACTTTGCTACTTGAATCATGAGGAAGTCTTTCTTTCCAAGATTTGTTTTTTGTTTTCGTAATTACATTCATGATTATAGTATCTTTACTAGACGGTTAATTTCACTTCTGCATCGTACCAGCTTTAAACTTTTTTATTATCTGCCTCTGCATTTGTTACCCTGTCAGAACTCCTGTCACTTTTGGCCTCTCAACCATACTCCATGCATCAGTGTGACCTTCTTCCACATCCTCCAGACCTACCACTACTATTGACCTACTGAACGCTATTTTTATTTAATAAAAATTGCGTTGGTTGCTGCTTCCTCTCAAGTGGAGACCTGAACTTTCATTTCTTGTCATACTTTCCCGACACCGCGATTACTTTTTTGTTAATGTCCTCAAATTAGGCATGACATGTAAGTGGTCCCTCCTCTGATGTACATTTACCTCAAACTCAGTATTATTTTTTTTCATACTATATGGAATAATGTTTAAATGAGCTTCTTTATTTCCACCGCAAAACTAGGCTCCGATAACCTTAGATTAATCTTAATTTTCTCTATATATGTCCAGAGCTTCATTCATTTCACCCTCTTCATATTGTCATCAACTTTGTTCATGATTGCCTCTAGTTCATCACCTAGAACATCGACATTTCCTTTACCTCTCACATCCCAACGTCAGCATACTTAGATTCTCGTCCTACCCCTCTCCCCTCCATTCAATTTTGACTTTTTGTCCAGAACTTTGTATCTTGGCCATAGTCAGAAGCGAAAAAAAGAGATAAAGAGATAAAATAAACAAAATAGAGAAAAACAGTGAGAGAGATACAGTTTGTGTGTGTGTAGGTGGTGTGGTGTGTGTGTGTGGGAGTGTGTGTGTGTGTGTGTGTGTGTGTGTGTGTGTGTGTGTGTGTGTGTGTGTATGTGTGTTGTGTGTGTGTTGTGTGTGTGTGTGTGTGTGTGTGTGTGTGTGTGTTGTGTGTGTGTGTGTGTGTGTGTGGGGTGTGTGTGTGTGTGTGTGTGGTGTGTGTGTGTGTGTGTGTGTTTGTGTGTGTGTGGTGTGTGTGTGTGTGTGTGTGTGTGTGGTGTGTGTGTGTGTGGTGTGTTGTTGTGTGTGTGTGTATGTGTGTGTGTGTGTGTGTGTGTGTGTGTGTGTGTGTGGTGTGTGTGTCTGTGTGTGCTGTGTGTGTGTACGTGTGTATGTATGTGTGTCTGTCTGTTGTTGTCTCTGTCTGTCTGTTTCTCTCTCTCTCCTCTCTCTCTCTCTCTCTCTCTCTCTCTCTCTCTCTCTCTCTCTCTCTCTCTCTATCTCTCCTCTCTCTTCTCTCTCTCTCTCTCTCCTCTCTCTCTCTCCTCTCTCTCTCTCTCTCTCTCTCTCTCCTCTCTCTCCTCTCTCTCTCTCTCTCTCTCTCTTTTCACTCTCTTTATCTCTCCCTCTTTCTCTCTCCCTCGTCCCCTCAACACCACACTCACCACCATTCTACAAAATAACTAAAAAAAAAAATACCGCTAGCAATTTTTATTTTCAAAAGACTTTTTTGTTTGCTTTTTCCTGTCTTTGGAAGCCCTGCACTTTGATCGTGGTATGAATCGCAACAGGTGGGGGGCCTTTGTGAGGTGTTATTGGGCTATTCTGGTTACTGAGTGTGGCAGACTGCTACTCAATACCAGACTACGGTACCACACTGGGGGGTTCACCCGTGTCATTCCTTCCCTTTCCATCCCATCCCAAATCCTTATCCTGACCCCTTCCAAGTGCTATATAGTCGTAATGATTGGCATTTCCCCTGATAGTTCTTTCCTTTATTCGTGTCATTTTTGTGTTGAGGACTCTCCAATCTATCTTTTTAAATTTTGTAATTTATATATATATATATATATATATATATATATATATATATATATATATATATATATTTATACTTTTAAGTTTTTTGGTATTGCCTATCAAAATTTATTTACTTGTGAGTGAAGCCTCCATATTATTTTTTCCTTGTGAGTGAAGCCTCCATATTATTTTTTTCTTGTGAGTGAAGCCTCTATTTTGGGAAGAGGAGAGATGACGAATGCTCTCTTGATATATTGTGTGAACGTTTCGGGTTGGGAGATTGTGAGAGTGTAGTTGGGAATTGTGTGAGTGTGGGGATTGAGAGACTGTTGGAGTGGGAAATTATGAGAGAGTTTAGTGGTGGGAGATATTGTGTTTGTAGGTGCGGGGAGATTGTGTGAGTGTGGTGGTGCGATATTGCGAGGGTTTGGCGTTATGAGATTGCGATAGTGAGTTGTACATAGGGTGTGAGTTCGGGGTGGTGGTAGTTTGTGAGTTTGTGGTGGTGGTGGTGGTGGTAGATTGCTCTGTTTTGGTGGTTGGTGATTGTGAGCTTGTGACAGTGGTAGATTGTGAGTTTATAGTTGCGTCAGAATGTGAAAGTATAAGAGTTGGTGATTGTGAGTGTATGGTGATAAAAGACTATGAGAGTTGTGGGTTGGGTACATAATCTTCAGCCACGTTATTGTGACTTATTTTCTGCAAAGTAACAAAGTGACGGTGACGGGGGAGGGAGGGGGGAGTGGATGTGAAGGTGTGTTGATGGGGAATTGTGATGGTGTGGTGGGGGTGTGTGTTTTGGTGTACTGGTGGGACAAATTGTCTACATTTAGGGATTGTGGTAGTGTAAATGGGAGAGAATTAGGGGAATCTAGAGAGCTAGAGAGATAATTCTTCCTAATGACAATGAGTGTTAATCCAACGAAATCGTCTTTTTTCGTATCATTTACACTCTCTCTCCCTCCCTCTCTCTTTTTCCTCCTCCCTCTCCCTTCCTCCTCTCTAATCTGCTCCTCATTATCTTTTCTTTTTCCGATCTTAGATAATAACGAATCAAATCGCTACTCCTTCAGTTATTCCTGGTTTCTTCTTTTGAACTATTTAAAACGCTATTTTTTCTTCCTTTTCATATACTGTTGTCAAGTTCACACTTTACAATGTTGCTGATATTAGGTGGTAACTGAGGGGAAAATATATGTGGGTGATAAAGAGGAAGAGAGGGGAATAAACAGGTAAGACGTTTGACAGAACGTCATTCTGTTTAACGACGTTTGTCGTTAAACAGAATGAGAAAAGGGGAAGAGACAGGAGAAGAGTGAACAGTATAGTAAATGAGGTGGAAGAATGGCAGGGTATAGTAAAAGAGAACTAGCTAAAAGAGGACTAGGAAAAGGTTAAGGGAATATGAGAGAGTAAGGAAGGAAGGTAGGGAGAGAGAGAGAGAGAGAGAGAGAGAGAGAGAGAGAGAGAGAGAGAGAGAGAGAGAGAGAGAGAGAGAGAGAGAGAGAGAGAGAGAGAGAGAGAGAGAGAGAGAGAGAGAGAGAGAGAGAGAGAGAGAGAGAGAGACAAAGCGGTAGAAGGTGGCAAAATAAAGAACGAAAAGAATTGGGAGAGACCGCTAATGACCTTTGGGTTAAATTGGTTGTCAATGTCTTTCTCCCTAAAGTGACAGAGCATCGACTTGTTTTATATGGATTAAGGGGGGCTATATACAAGAATATTTCCTGACAATCACGTTGATATTTCTGGAAAAGTTTACGTTATCACTGATAAGTGGAGAAAAAAAATAATTGTTTTTTTGATGAATAGAATAACATTCGAGTGCGAATTATTTCCTTGTATAATCATGAGACCATCAGGCCAGACAGGAGAATTCAGAAATGCACTGCCAAAATACGTCTTTAGCATTTCCCAATTCATAATTTACCTTAACATGGTAAGCATTTCAAAGGTCCCGTAGTTCACATCCACACAAGCTGACGAGGACACATGTTCTCTCTTTCAGGTTTGTGATGCCGTAGAAAAAAAATCACAAGTGGAACCTTAAAAGAAATAATATAGATGTAATGAACAAAATACAGCATGATACACCTAAAATGAAAAAAATATATTATTTCTTCCTTTTGAACTGTATAGGGCATAATAAGGACTGAAACGACATGACCATAAACCTACCCTAACACTTCCAAGGATTAAATAAACAACCCTAGCCTTAACATCCTCAAGTTTACGACTATTTTAGCACATATATCTACTCTATTAGGCCTAGGAGAAATTAGGTTCGGTTCTTGTCTTCTCTCGCAAACTGTTCACAATTATTCGTCCCAAACATGTTTGGCTCTAACTGTGGAGATTGAGTGGCTGAGAACTGTTTTACTGATTCTATGATTGCATAAGGTAATCTTCAGTTAAAAGATACAACTGTTATTGCTACACTTTTGTGTATTATATATTATCAGGTGTCAAATATCATAAAAGTCAGAGCTATCTTTAGCAATACTGCATTAATTTGGTTTTCCAACCATCCAACACAAAGTAATTTTGTTTGCAAGTGACGGTCAATAACTAGTCAAGCTGAAAAATGTATAATAACTGAGAACATCCTGATCACCTCAGTGTGTCTGAATTCATATTATTATTATTTATCATTATACCTTTATTATACAGGTGGTTACAGAAAAAATCATTTCAAACTCTCGTTAGCATAGTTTAGACATTTCCTTTCCCTTCGATATGACCCGCCAATCGATTCACAAACAGATACCTAATTACTACTGCTAGGTGAACAGTAGCAAATAGTTAGAGATCGGTACCAATTCGACCCTCGTCCTTCCAGGGCTCGAACCCCGTCTTAAATAACGCATGAGGCGTAGACCAACCGTGTTGCTTAAGTGATTCAACACTCACCTCATAGTTACACCTTTCGTAACACTTTTTACCGCTTGCTCCAGTAACTATTCCTATGAGTAAAAATAGTTAACAATGTATTAAGAATTTATCTCAGTTTTTCTAAACACAAAGAGTATTTTGACAGGGAGAATTATAATTGACATTTGGCCAAAAATAATTAATAATTATGATAAACAAATTTACACCCAAAACGTCCTTTGTGAACGCATCTGAACTCATCATTTGGCAAAGTTAAATACTATTGTCGGAAAAGTGTATCCGTCAGTTGGATACAAAATTCACGGCGTAAATGCTGAAAAATTTATTTCAAAACTGTTCCCAAATTACATTATGCAAAATAACTGTATACATTTATGTTAGTGCGAGTGTGTGTGTGTGTGAGAGAAAGAGAGAGAGAGAGAGATAGAGAGAGAGAGAGAGAGAGAGAGAGAGAGAGAACCCGAGTTAGACAGTAATGGACAAAAAAAAGAGAACTGAAGTGAAAGAGAAGAGGACAGAACGCGACAGAGAAATTTTAGGATAATTGGTATTACTGGTAGCTCAATTTTTTCAAAACTATAGCGATAACCACGACGACAATTCACTCAATATTAATAACAATATGCAACAATAACAACAACACTGTCATTGCTATTAATTACTGAACTAACCATCAAATGTCGCCGGTTTCGCCTTCTAATTGGCCACGCGCAACGGTGCGTTCAACCAATCAGATTTCCTCTTATTGCTTCACTCCAACGATATGTCCGAGAAACACTACAGCGTCATATAAGCGAGGCCTAGTTAACCGACAACTAATAAAATATAAAGGAATAACTAGAAAATAAATAATATTAAGAATAATATGAAAAAACTATGGTAATATTTAAATTTATTACAGTATTAGAGCTGAATTTCAAGAAAAAATCAGTGACTACATAATTATTGGAACTTGGATGTCTATTAAAACAGTGGCAAGTCTAAAAACTTGAATTGTCATTCAATTCCTGGGAGCAATAGCTGCTCGAAATAGATGTAAATATGGTGTCAATCGGCTCTAATGATTCAGAGCGTTTATGTCAAATGGGTCTTATCTGATTCAAGCTTTTATGGATAAATAATAAAAGCAACGCAAAATTGACGCTTCCCCGGGCTAAGAAGCATTGGCTTTCTTAGCTTAGGTGGGTTGTCTAGACTCGTACGCTTTCGTTAAAGCAAAAACAACCTGAAATTTTACGTTTGTCAAATCTATTGTTTATAGAAGAAAGCTAGTATTCACTAGACTTTTCTAACTGCCATCTAATTGCAGAAAATATTTGTTTAGAACAACGCAACCCCTGATATGATTACTCGGCTAAGCTCGTGTAACGACTGCTGCCATTCGAAGGAATTAACACGGGACGACCAATCCTGTTCTCCCACTGAAACGTGGAGGCTAATGCTATTGGCCAATCCTCTCATCATATAACGACTCATATTATTGGCAGATTAATATGATATGACTGATTTTATTGCCGGCTACATCAATGGCAGCGCTGTATAACACCGTTCTGTGTGAATTAAATTTTGGTTCTGTATTTTTGTCCAGAGCGTCGAATTATGTAAACATTTATTAGATTCTTTTGTGTCTGTACGTCCGTGTCTCTTAGTCAGTCAAACATTATGTCTGGAGATATATATTCATGTCTAATATCTGTCTGAATGATTGTGTCTCATAGTCAAAAGTTATGTTTCAATTCTTTCTAGTTCGGTCTTTTTCTCTTCAAGTCCTGCTTAACTGTTGGTGTTGATTCCAGAGTTGCTTACCAGAGGGGAGAGTGAGACGCCGTACTCGAAATGGATGTTTATAACTCGTATGGACATACACATACACATACACATACCTAGCACACACACACATACGCCTCTAGTTGAGAGGCGGGACCAAAGAGCCAGAGCTCAACCCCTGCAAGCATAAACAGGTGAGTACACAAACACACACACACACACACACACACACACACACACACACACACACACACACACACACACACACACACACACACACACACACACACACACTCACACGAAGGCACACCTTCATATACAGTCAAATCAATGAATAAGTCTCTTCTGACCATTTACGGGCGACATTTTAATGAGCCTGTTATTAATATTATGTTATATTTATTTAAGCCAGTGTTGACCTTGCATGCGAGTTGCTAGAGTCCCTTTCTTCCCTTTCCCAGTGGGCCCTCCACTCCTCTACCCGTTCTTTTCACCTTTCTGTTTTTCCAATCCTATTCCCATTCTCCTCTTTTCGTCCCCGTACTTTTGTCGTTTCTCTCTCTCTTTCATCCCTCTTTACCCCCTTTCCTCAGAGGCCCCCCCTCTCTCTTCTTTTGCACTTCCCCTTCTTCCACTCCGCCTTCTTCTGCCCTACCTCTCCCATCTTTTCCTCCCCCAACCCCATCAACCTCAGACCTGTGCTGTATGTGTTTAATCTTGCGTTACATCTGCCACCATGTTAAAGGCATTCGAAAAGACTCCCTTTACATGCCGAAACTTGAAAAGTTCACATACTGTTTAATTTCTTTTAATTTTTAAGTAAATACAGATAATCAGTAAATTAAATGCTCGAAATTCGGTTCCACTGGTTTCGCCGCTCTCTTCTCTTTGAGTGGACGCAAATCAGACTGTATTTATCTGTTAAATCAGAGTGTATGTTGACCAAACCACACACTAGAAAGTGAAGGGAAGACGACGTTTCGGTCACAATCGACTTGAGAATGTTCCAGGACGTCGTCGTCCCTTTACTTTCTAGTGTTTGGTTTGGTCAACATATTTCAGCCACGTTATTGTGACTCCTCATCTGCATCGGAGAGTATGTGTTTGTCTCAGCTTTTCTTTTGTAGTCAGATATTGGTATATTAGCGTAAGTCTGCGGAGTATATTCTCACGTTTAACAACTCCGTAATAAAAATGTGACTAATCTCTTTAATCGGGAACGTGCGAACCCAATCAGCACTCTTAAACTATGGACGCAGATGCATAAGAAATATTGTTGATTTCGATGCTGTAATTTCAGTAATGCTAAAAACTCATTTCCTGCTGTTTGCTCTCTCTATAGAGTTTGTACTCATCATAATCAAGACTTTTTGCGCTGTGGTATCCACAGACCTAATATTACAATTAATAATTTTGTTATTATTATTATTATTACTATCACAGCTTTATGGGTAAAAAATACCTAAACATTTTATTCATTAATTTCAATTTGTGATTTCATGTAAAGTGTAAAGATTTAAGTGTAAATATAATCATCATATCCAATAAATATAAAATATATTATGGTTCTTAAGTTGTCGAGTATTAGTTGTAGTTGTATATTCAGGCATATATTTGAACAATATACAATACACACTTTCACGTATTATTATTGTATATGCACCTTTCTTCATTGCAACAGTGTATATACTTTTCAACGTTGCAAGAGTTTATTCACCTTTCACTGTTCTAACAGTATATTAACTTCTACATATTTTGACAATATATAAATTTCCCCATACTGAAACTTCCATATAATGAAAAAATGCAAACTTCCACATACTGAAACGGTGTATATTCTCTGTTTTCATACATATATATCATTCCCTTGCACTCTCTCTTTATTCTCTCCATTCTCTCTCTCTCTCTCTCTCTCTCTCTCTCTCTCTCTCTCTCTCTCTCTCTCTCTCTCTCTCTCTCTCTCTCTCTCTCTCTCTCTCTCTCTCTCTCTCTCTCTCTCTCTCTCTCTCTCCCTCTCCCTCCATATCTCTATCTCTCTTTAGATCTCTCTCCACTACCCTCAAATAATTATATGCCACGAGATATAAATTAGAGAGAAAACAATGAGATTCATGATATATATACCCGAAAATAAGTTATGGCTTCTTCCCAGAAATTTTTGCGATAGCTAAAAACGAGGAATTTGTCACGTTGATTGATGCTTCGTCTGAGCCAGAAAATATATAAGGATAAACAGTACTGTAAACTGTGATAAATAACCAGAAGATATTATAAACTAGGGAAGAGAAGCAAGAATTATTCTAAATGGAAGAACAGTGAGAGGAAGGTCATGTCACAGAAGGGGACATTGTGGGACGACAGGTAGAGAGGCGTGAAGTGAACCATCCCAAATTTTACTGAGGGGAGTTCAATTCTGGTTGAGCTCCCGTTCGGGGCCTCCAGAACCGCCTAGTGAGTTCAGTAGGCTTCCGGATGTGTCGTGTTTTTTCCTATCGTGGCCGAGTGGGTTAAGGCAGGAGTTTGGGAATTACCCCTGAACGTCCTTTCAAGTCTCTCCCTTCCCTCAAGTCTCATATATATATATATATATATATATATATATATATATATATATATATATATATATATATATATATATATATATATATATATATATATATATATATATATACATATATATATATATATATATATATATATATATATATTCACAAAGAGCATTTTCATACCAAATTATATTTTTCCTTAAATATATTTTTTCTGATTTAGCGTTCACATTTTTTCATATAATTTGAGAGACTAAGCAATAAATCTGTCTTTATCACCTGCAATTCTTCACAGACACACTGGCAAAATTACTGGGGAAAACTTAATTATACCCTTGTATATCATCTCATGTATGTAATTTTTTTACATATTATCACTAGGCATAGGACAGGACCCCCACAAAGGCTTAGCTCCGGGGCCGGACGCGATATTCACTCATTTCGCTATTGGTTCTCAGCAATGAATTATAATCTCGACTTGCATAGATGGTGGAGAGCTCAAGGCCTCTGACCCTTTGAAGGGTTAAGAAGACCTCCGCGACAGTGTTTTCAAGACCTCCACAATATCGAAATGAAATCTTGCACAACAGCTTTCTCACTAAGCAAATATACAGTTTAGACCTGATCATAGTTCACGGCGTAAGGCTATGTACACCGAGAAACTAGGTACACCTTTTGGCGAATATATTATATATAAACTCAATGTGTTGTTTACTTTCCCCAGGCAATAACATGACCCAGCAACTTCTGCTTAACGGACCTTTCCTTATTGACGTCATACTTCACTCTATCCATCTCTCCTCCATCTTTTGACTCCTGAGTCAAAAGCTAAAAAAAATTAAATTATATTGCTGCTTTTTTTTTAAATTTAGGTTGTATTTCTTCCTCTTACCCTGTACACTCTTTTCCATTTTCCAACTTCTTCTCTCCCCTTTCCTTCCTTGCTTCTCTCGATTTCCAGCCGTTGCGTTTAATTTTGTCCATTTCGTCCTCCTTTTAAACTTTATACGGAAAGAAAAAAGTGGGAGCAATTAAAACGTAAATAATCTCAGGAACATCGTCCGTGTCAACCTCAGGGAGACATAAGCGGTTTTTCAGCCGCATCTGCAGGCCTAGTTGACAGCGAATGAATGTGAATTAGAGAGAGGGGAAGAAAATAAAGGAGGAGAGAGACAGAGATGAGGAAATCTGCGGTAAGATATACTCTGGTCTACAGCTAAAATGCTTCTGAAACAAATGAGGTCAATCTTGACTAATTCAGGGTCACTGAGAATGGAACTATTTAAATGTAATGGTTAACACTGTTTTTTTTTTTATCCTAGACGAGTCTTAAAGCTGTTGTGCTCCCTAATGGGAGTATTTTCCGACAATTCCATAGGATTTTTCAACCATATAATTGAAACTGAAGCAGCTTTTGAAGTGCATAGCCGATGCTAAACTTCAATGGCCGCTCTGTAGCGACTTGAAGGTTGTTGCTCTTGTGATAGGTGTTACACAATGGATACACAATGGGTAGGTGGATACACAAAATACTGTTGTTTTCTTTGTGAGTGGGACAGTCGTCCGAGAGATTCTCAGTGTGTCATGAGAGACAGGCCACTCCATCCATCACTGGAGCCCGGGAGACAAACGTAAAGCATCCACCACTTGTTGAGTCAAGCAGGAATTTGATACCACTCCCACACATAAGACAGTAGCTAATCAGCAATTTTAATATATTTGAATTCAACACGTTAAAAATGCGTGATTAACAGTTCTTTTCTACTCATAAGCAGAGTACTTTTGAAAAAAATATTTACCAGTGTTTTCTGTAATATGTATACAGACTAGCGCAATGGTTATAGAATACCATTGCATAAGTATACATGTAATGGTATTCAAGTGAATATGAATCATTTGCATACAGACTATTACATGGTAAAGTTATTGAACTAAAATTCTATTAAGCCCGAATTCGAAATTTATTGACAACTATTCAACAGGAGAACCGATGAGAATGGACTTGAAGTGATCATTAGTGGGTTGCCACCATCAATACACAAAGCATCGTGTAGCCTCCAGCAAAAATGGGCCAACAAGTTGCTGCGTTTCGTATCCGAGAATTTCTTGTAATTAACCGGCAGGCCAGACACATTGAATAATTTCCAGCGGCGAATTACGGATTTTGCAGGCGATGAGTCACAATAACGTGGCTGAAATATGTTGACCAATCCACACACTAGAAAATGAAGGGACGACGACGTTTCGGTCCGTCCTGGACCATTCTCAAGTCGAAACGTCGTCGTCCCTTCATTTTCTAGTGTGTGGATTGGTCAACATACGGATTTTGATTACTAAAGCTATCATTAATACAAATAAGTTGCATGATGGTAAGTGCATGAAGGAGGAAGTGGTAATCCAGTAAGACTAAAGAGCACCTGGAAAGGATATGAGGGCAAGGAGCTGGGATATGAAGACAAGTATATTAATATTAAATTTGTTTCACAATGTACTCAGGTAAGGGGGTTACTTGACCCCACACTCATGTATTATCTCTCAACTGTTCTTGAAAATGTGTTAAATCACGAAAGCGCTCGAATTATTTTCGTTTTATTTATCTTATGTTAACCATAACTGAATTACGTGTTATTGTGATTATTCTTGCAAGAGATGGGGGGTGGGGAATGGCAAGCCATCTAAGAACTTAGTGAACTCTTAAGGCGCAAATAAACATACACATCTTGCTGAATAACCACAAGTGAAAAATAGAAAATGCTTAACGCGTTTTCGGCTAATTCGCCTTCATCAGAGCTAGAAGTAGTAGCTCAAGTAGAACCTACTTTGATTCTACTTTGCTCTGATGAAGGCGAATTAGCCGAAAACGCGTTAAGCATTCTCTATTTTTCACATGTGGTTATTCTGCATACTTGGATCAGTGTTTTTGTGATCATTGTTGCATACACATCATCATCAACAGTTCTCTCTCTATTGTTGTCGATAGAGAGAACCTTTCCTCGCCTTATTACGTCATGTCTGCTGTTTAAAAGCAAGCAAGAAAGCAATAACATGAGGGCTAAATATATTCAGAACCTCGATGGTCTGTGCTTTAGCCACGTCACTGACTCCACGTGTAATATAGTTTCAATAAACATAATAGAGCGTCATAGAAAAGGTACTATCAAGAGAAAGCCCCAAGCCAATACGACTATATAGAATAGAGGATGCAGACATCAACCAAATTTCGAGTTACGTATATAATAAAAATAATACAATCTACTTATAACACAGTATCCTAAACACAGAAAAATCACATTAACGTGATATATAAAAGAACAAATCCACAAAAGCCAATATGAGGGTTCGAATCTATGCACTGAATGTTCCCAGACGCGCTCTAGTCAGCAGTATCCTACTATTGACAAAAAAACAGCTCTTAATGTAATATTCTGCCTGTGACTCTTTTTTTTTAAACAATAAGGCTGGTTAATGGGAACAACTTCAACAGTAAAGATTGGACAAAGAGAAGACGTGGTAGAAGTTGGTGACAGACGGAAAATTAATGGCCGGAAGCCTGCTTGTGTGGCCCCTTACTGAAATTACTTTAGTTTGGTTATGTCACTCCCTGAAAGAGTGACGGAGATAAGAAAACGAAAAAGAGGGTAAATAGTAGGAGATAATGAAAGGAAAATAGGAATAAAAATATATAAATAAATAAATAAATAAAAAATAAAGAAGGGGGTCTTATATAGAGAAAAATTGAGAGAGAGGACAATAAAAGTGGTGATAAAGAAAAACAGAAGAGAGGGAAAAGAAAGAATGAGATGAAAAAGAAAAGAGAGAGAAAGAGAGAGAGAGAGAGAGAGAGAGAGAGAGAGAGAGAGAGAGAGAGAGAGAGAGAGAGAGAGAGAGAGAGAGAGAGAGAGAGAGAGAGAAAGAGACAGACAGAAGAGGATGAGTCAGAGATATTGAAAGGAAAACCAATATCAAACGGATTGAGATCGATAGTTTGTTGGTTGTTTCAGATCTATAGTCTGTAGTGCCCAACCACTTGGGCAGGACGGTAGAGCGATGGTCTCGCTTCATGCAAGTCGACGTTCAATCCCCGACCGCCCAAGTGGGTGGGCATCATTCCTTCCCCCCGTCCCATCCCAAATTTTTATCCTGACCCCTTCCAAGTGCCATATAGTCGGAAGGGCTTGTCGTTCTCTCCTGATAGTTACTTTTCCTTCCATCACAATTCCGGGAATATTTCGTTGTTACAGTTAACACTCAAGAGAAAAGCAGAGCTGCTGAGCACCCCATTTCACTGTTAAGAAGGAAGTCCAAGATGCAGTGAAACCACCTGCATTGCAACCAGTAGGACACGTCTGAAAGTGGTTGGCAGTAAAGCTATCTTTCAATGCATTAATTAGTGAAGACACTTCACAATCATTATAGCAGTCTGCAACTTCGGAGAGAATCTGGCAGCCTCGTCGGGTGTTTCGAGTCCAACGTTAATTAGTAGCCAATCTTCGTGGATTAGAGGATGATCGCTGGTGTATATTCCAGTACGTCCAGTCACTAGCGAAAGTAATCAGTGCATCGGCGACGATTCAGTTCCCGCCTTACTTGGAGTACGTTCGTGCCATAAATAAATGTTCGAGATATCAGTATACTGACTAAATGTAAACTCCTGCTCACAGAAAGTAGAACTTCACCCTGTGTTGAATATAACATACGAATGATACCTGACACTGAATGAAGCACGTAATTTTGAGTCACAGTTCACGAGAGGTAGAGCATGTGTGGTTTACCTCTGTAAACATACACGTCGGTCTAACAAGTCTCACAGAAATGCTCATGCATCTCTGGTAAATAAAATGGTACCATTTCCATTATCATGAAAATGGTAAATGCCTTAAAACCTCATGGCTTGAAAAGAATTTTTTTTTTAATTTTGTTTATCCAGTTACAAAAATGGGTAATGTTTACATGATAATATTTAGGATCCCCTTCATCCCATAACATTTCCTTCTGCTTTTCCAACCATCTTCATCTTTTACTTTGTCCTGTTCCTTATTTTATTTCTTATATTCCACCTCTTTGCTTCTTCCTCTCATTGATCTTCTACCTCTTTACTGCCTTCTTTCTTTCATCCTCCTACTTTTCCTATGTATCCTCCAACATCGTGTTTTCCATCTCCTCCGCCTCCCCTCGTCTTCAAATTGAAGACGAGGGGAGGCGGAGATTTTATTTCCGTTCATAATTTACAATTATTATTGCCTAAACTTTTATATAAGTAATACCTTTCGAGCATGCCTATGCTTCTCCACAAGGAGGAAAGTACAACGTTGTCATCTAATATGGTATTGTATGACAATCTGATCAAATAAATGATTAATTATATCATCCATCTGATAATATAATTAATATCCTTCCTTTGCCAACCTGTCTTCTTTTCTCCCTCCCTCCCTACTTCCTATTCTCCCCTGCCTACTTCTATCCCCGCCTTCCTACTGTCCTCCTCGCCTATTACCATCCCTCCGTGTCTTCTGCTGTAGTGGCTGGTTCTAATATCAACGTTTCTTAGTTCACCGCAGTTCAGAAGAAGACCTACAATTATTTTTCATGTGAAGTGGAAAGATGACAAAGGAAAATATTGCATTGACGGCATATAGTTCTGGCCTTTTGCTTGTCGTCCACTGAATAACAGAACAACAGCCTACTATATATCAGTTGACATTAATAGTAGATTACATGACACCATTATGGGCTGTATAACAAAAGCAGAGATCAATAGAACTGGTGCCAATTTATAGAGGAAACGTTGGAGTAGCGACCGTTCTTGATGTCTCTTAGGAAATAATCAAGTCCTTAGAGGGGAGCACTTATCTGTTATTAGAGTTTACTCTCATCATAGTGTTTCTGTACATTATTTTAAACATAATGTTCTCTACATTATCAATATAGATCCAGGACACATCCCACTAAAAATCTCATCATTGTAAGATAAACCAGGAACTATAGCACTAGGACCAAACTCTCCTGGTGCTTGTAAGGAGGTAATACCACACAGACGACATTGTTCTCGTGCTGCTAAGACGGAAAATGAAATGAAATCAGTAAGGATGAACTCTCCCACGTGCACGAACGATGGCCCAAGAAACATCGCAATGGAGCAACATCTCTGCTCTTGCTTTAAATATTTTATGTACTGTATTTCTCGGTCAGTCACTGAGGACAAAAAAAAAAGATATATGTTGAAAAAGTTAAATTTGTCGTTTAACTTGAAAGGTTAAACGACACTAAAAACGAAAGCTTATTATGCCTGAATGGCTTTCTTTGTGTAGGTACTTCTGGATAGAGAGAGAGAGAGAGAGAGAGAGAGAGAGAGAGAGAGAGAGAGAGAGAGAGAGAGAGAGAGAGAGAGAGAGAGAGAGAGAGAGATAGAGAGAAGGTGGGGAATCGTGCGTGGAGGCTAACATATGTTACTGAACATAATAAAGGCAAAAGCTGTATTTGTGTATTGTCTCTCTCTCTCTCTCTCTCTCACTCTCTCTCTCTCTCTCTCTCTCTCTCTCTCTCTCTCTCTCTCTCTCTCTCCTCTCTCTCTCTCTCTCTCTCTCTCTCTCTCTCTCTCTCTCTCTCTCTCTCTCTCTCTCTCTCTCTCTGAACTCTAGAGAATACAATTCCCGGGGTAAATAACGCCCAAGCTACTGCTCTCATGTTTACAAATGCTGGAACGAAGACATTGTTGGACCAGGTGCTGGGGGTCTGAAGGATGAGGAGGAGGAGAAGGAGGAGGAGGAGGAGGAGGAGGAAGAAGAGGAGGAGGAGGCGAAGGTGGAATATAGGAGGAGGAGAAGACGGAGGCGCATAAGAAGGACGAGGAGGAATGCAGGAACCAGAGGCGACAAGATTGTGGAATGAAGGATGGAGGGGAAAATAAAAGAAAAGTACATATAAAATATATGGAAAGAAAAGAAAAGACGAGATGGAATAATGGAGGGGAGAAGGGGGAGTGAATTACTAATACATATGACTTAAAACAGCTCCGTGCTTTATAACACAGAGAACATCATTGAACTAAAATATTCGGAGGCTTGAAGTTCATCTAAATAATTGAAATTAATTAAATATATATATAAATAATCCTTCACTATTATTCAATGTGAGAGAGTAGGAGAATTGAAAAAGCAATACAATATATGTAGTGGATGCGACACCACTACAGCGACTAGTGTCAAGAACGTCGGATATTTGAACGACGTTCACAAATCCGACTCCAGAATCGGATTTAGAAGTGAGTTCCCTAGCGGAATGAGTCTTTTTACACAACAGATACAAAATCCAGGTATAAGAATTGTACTTATTTCTAGTAAAGTACTTTCGTTCACTATATCCAAGCAGGTACCTATCGGATTTACTACTTAAAATAAGATTGCTACATGATTGAGTAAGAGTATTCAACAATAAGTTTGCCCTATAACTAAAGCCTTGTCGAAAGCGATAGGGGCCTGACGGCCGAATGGACAACGCTCGGGATTCGTAGTCCTGAGGTTTCTGGTTCGATCCCTGGCGGAGACGGAAACAAATGGGCAGAGTTTCTTTCACCCTGATGCTCTGTTAACCTAGCAGTAAAATGGGTATCTGGGAGTTAGACAGCTGCTACGGGCTGCTTCCTGGGGGTGTGTAACAAAAAGGAGGCCTGGTCGAGGACCGGGCCGCGGGGACGCTACGGGACGCTAAGACCCGAAATCATCTTAAGATAACCTCAAGATAGCGCTGTGAGAAATTTGTGCGAAGGTCATGTGAGAAATGAACGGTAATATTCATGGTATTCGTAAAAAATGGGAGATCCTGGAATACTCAGGATGCACTTACAACACCGAACCACCAACGACTGGCTTCGCTAACGTAGAAACAGATCTCCTGTATCCACAATTAGAGATTTGTAAACTACGTAAAGTAATAGTGATCTAACAAATTCCAGTACGAGAGACGTAACGAATTCCAGTACTTTAGACGTAATAGCAATTATAGGAATAGCCAAGCAATACCATACACACTTACCTCGATAAACCCAAGGCTTTGCACAGCTCACGAAGGTTATATTGGTAACCTAACAATGTGTCATGGACCAGCTCTGAGATATGTGGAAAGCTTGCATGAAGCATCAAGAAGCTGAAGCCCTGTCACATGCAGAGCACTGCCCTGAGAGGTGGTGCTGCAGGTGAGCTTGCGATCAAAGATCCGGTTATCATAACGTGCCGCTTCCTCAAAAGATATTCAGCGCTCCGTTGGTGAAAATGTCTGATTGGTGTTCATGGATACAACATTAGAACATTGCCGCTTTCTTCCTGGGAGAGAGTTCTCTCCTTATCCGCTCTCCACCCCTCCTCCCCCTCTCTCTTTAACCACCCCCACCACCTCCCCCTCTCTTCTTTACCGCCCCTTCTCCCCCTCTCTTTCCTTAACCATTCTCCACCCCTCCCCTCTCTTCTTAACCACCCCCCCACCCCCTCCTCTCTCTCTTTAACCACCCTCACCCCTTTCCCCTCCCCTAAACCACCCACCACCCCTTACCCTAAACCACCCTCCACCCCTTCCCGCCCTGTCTCACACCCTTCACTCATCTCCCACACTCAGCCACTGGGAAATGGTTCGTCTGTGGGGTATTATTTGATTTCTCTACTCGCAAGTCCCTGCTGCTTCCTGACAGATTTCTTATATATATATTTTTTATTTTTTACGAAATGTTGATGTGGCTTCTGTGTAGATGCGAAGGAAGAGAAAGAGCGGGAAGGAAAGTGGAAGGGAAGAGATCAGGAAGGAAAGGGGGTTGTGGGAAAGGGAGAGGTTTCAATTGGATTGGAAGGTGGAATAGAGTTTCCCTCCCTCGGGTTTTCAAAAAGTTCTTAACCTTTTCAAAAGTTTTTCAAAAAATCCTTATGACGTGTCCTTGTCTATCTATTTAATATTATACTCTGTACCTCCTACACAAGCACAGACACACACTAAAGCACATACAATAAAGCACATACTCATTCATTCATTTACATTCAAACTTTGCGACATGTGAGTAAAGCGTTCCTGCTATCTGTAAAATATCACACTATTCTCTAAAGTGACACTCAGACAATTATCTCCAACAAACTTCTCAGTCTTAATCATGAACTATCTTGAAGCTGCTAACGTAGACGTCACCAGTTGAACGGTCAACATAAGAGAATCTTGCAGTTATACATGAATATTTGTACTGTCCATTAAGCACTGTAATTATAATTAATACTTTAACCAAATCTAGCTTATGGCAGATAATATGTATTTTTTTCACATATTAAAGAGGTTGTTTCTAGAATCTCTTAACCAGTAAATTCCTTTTTTGCTATGAATCCTATCATTTTAATTGATGGGCTGATGTGGTAACAATGTTTATATTAAACAACGATGGGAAAATGGCCTTAGGCTAGGTCAAATGAACACATATAGGCCATACCTAGCAATTGCAAACAATTACAGTAGAACTACCTGCTCCAGCCTCCACACACAAATAAATACATATATGATGGCACGGCCACAGCATAAAATGTGTCAGAGTCGAGTATCAGTTACCAAATACCGGATACCAACCAAAATTATATACACTGACGTTCATTAAAACCATGTTAGCATTAAACTAAGAAAAATATAAGACAAGTTGGACAGACTTCTCAAATGACTTGTATAGATCAAGCCTTCTTGAGGTTACCTTGAGATGATTTCGGGGTTTAGCGTCCCCGCGGCCCGAACCTCTACCAGGCCTCCTTTTTGTTATACACTCCCAGGAAGCAGCCCGTAGCAGCTGTCTAACTCCCAGGTTCCTATTTACTGCTAGGTAACAGGGGCATCAGGATGAAAGGAACATTTTGCCCATTTGTCTTCGCCTCCACCGGGGATCGAACCCAGAATCTCAGGACTACGAATCTGAAGCGTTGTCCACCCAGCTGTCAGGCGACCTAACTAATCATCACTAATCCATTGGACGTAATATCCTAAAGAAACATTGGTTCGATATTATGTCAAAGTTATCAGCGTTTAATTCAATGTTAAATCAACAGTTGATGAAGTTGATTCACCGACGAATTCGCGAGGCTCTTGGATATCGTGGCCCACTGTGGCGGCTCTTTGCTAACCTGCGTCACTGTAAAGCAACGTATTTGCCTCACACACACTGGCCTGAACAACTGGGATATCATAATCTTCATTAAACATTATTTTTAGATATTAATATGAACGCATATATCTAACAATAATCTATCGGCCCGCATTGTATGAAGATGTAAATTTAATGTCAAGGAAATACTCAATATAGAATAAATCCATGAATACGCATTCTAAACTCACAAAATCCTTCACTAAAACATTCATGGTTACTGCAGTAGTAAACATCTACATACCTGTGCTCATCAACTGCCTCATGACAAAACTATCATAATGTAGTTCAAATGTGTGTAAAATATATATATATATATATATATATATATATATATATATATATATATATATATATATATATAATATTGTATATCAATATGTTAGAAATTACACATAAGCCATACGTCGAAAATCCTCCTCTCTGACAGCCCCGAAGTCTGAGTCTGATCGGGCCGGAAACCGTCATTGTCTTGAGGGCTTCTGGGATTCACTGACGCCGACGAAGGAAACGGCGTTCACTGCGCCTCCTGCACAAAGAGCCTGGTGGGCCGTGAGACGCTCAAGTTTAATCAAGCTCGACGACGGAAATGAGCTCTTGTTCCTGATATCGAGTTGTGAAGCCGTCGTTCAGGTTTCAGGGATTGGAGATTTTGATCACTGCAGTCAGCTTCTAAAGTTAGTTAGAGCCATGCTCGTTTTCTTGATTTACCTTAAAAAAATTTTATGGGCTTCAATATGCCTACTCTTATTACTCTTATTTCTTGGCGATTTCTAACACTTATTATTTTTTTTGCTGAGAGGATGCCAAACTGGTAATTAGTTCGTGCTGACGCTGAAATGGTATTCCAATTAATTTCAGTGAAGAAAATTTTGTGTTTCAAGGAATTCTCTAACAAAAAATTGGCGTAATTTTGCCACTAAACGTTCCAAAAACAGCAGTGAGACTCATCTTCCTCTTATTCTCTTATACTTTGATTTTAATGTATTTTTCTTCAGGTGTTCCTTTTCCATTTAAAGATAATGTATTCGACTCTCCTGATCTGAGATGAAAACGGAATCAAATTTGTACACAAGGAAGTTAGTTTAAAAAGTTAGAATGATGGTTTTGAGAGGCGATACTGTTAGGTGAATAAGGTCTTCGATGAAACGAGATGTGGAAAGTACATTCTCTTAATTTGAATTGAATTGAAATAGATATTAATTTGTCAGATAATGATACAGAAATGCTTCGAAAAACAAGCAAGTCCCCTTCAACTAGAAATCTCATCAAATCTTAGCGTCTTTTGATGATTATTAATAAAAATAAATTTTGTATTCCAAGCAGTTAGCTGGATTGTGGGACTTCTTTGGAATTATAAAAACAAGTGGCAAGTTTCCACTAGGCTGTGGAAAAAGGGAAAGGCTGGGAAAGCTTAACATAGTGGAGAGGCGTGGAAGCGATACACCCGTCCACAAAAGGGCAGTGAAAGTGGAGGCAAATCCCGTAAAAGGGGAAACGGAGGGGGGCAGATTAATTTAATAAAAACGTAGAAAGGGGCGAATATGCCAAGCCCGCTTAACAGCGTGAAGGTATGTAGAGTCGAACCTCGTAAACAGAGAGGGGGAGATAAACAGACGTGAGAGATAACCGGACGAGATTTAAAAACACATTCTCTAATCAGAAGAGGCGCTAAAAAGTGCATATCTGATTACGAAAACCATTGAAAACGAGCCCGCTGATCAGGCGCAGTGTCAGAGGAAAACTATTTTTTTTTTATCTATAACGAATTCCGCGGTTGAGAAATTTTTTAATTTATATATTTATTGATATATTTACTCATGCTATTTTGATATTTTTATTTCCTCTGTATAAAAATTACTCTTAAATATTAATTATTCGTGATAAAGTAAATATTTTTAAAATGATACCTTTCGTTAAAATAATAACAAAATAGAGTTTGAATAGTTAAAAGTATTCGTAATTAGAGGTAATTATCTCTACAATATCTACAT
>NW_025575058.1:0-35000 GCF_020424385.1 Procambarus clarkii | reverse complement strand
TAAAATAATGTTTTCTCCATCATTGTGTCTTTCTCTCTCACTGCACTCGCTTTAGTGTCTATGCTCTCACTCTCTCTCTTCTCTTTATTCTTTACTCTCGCTTCTCTCTCCTTCCTCTCATCTCTTTTTCCTCTCTTTCTCTTCTCTCACTCATCTCTCTCTCTCTCTCTCTCTCTCTCTCTCTCTCTCTCTCTCTCTCTCTCTCTCTCTCTCTCTCTCTCTCTCTCTCTCTCTCTCTCATCTCTCCTCTCTCTCTCTCTCTCTCCTCTCTCTCTCTCTCTCTCTCTCTCTCCTCTCTCTCCTCTCTCTCTCTCTCTCTCTCTCTCTCTCTCTCTCTCTTCCTGATCTTTTTCTTTCTGGTAAACAGAATATGGGATCATAAACTCTTACACGGAGAACGTTTCCTTCACAATAGCTACATTTTGATTACTAAGGTAAACAATATCATATCTGATCATCTCCCTTACCTTACATGGCTTATCTTAGTTTAATGTCCGTGATCACATTCCTCCTTCCTTTAAGTCATTCCCTGTCTACAAGCTCTTAGGAAGCCTCTATACGTCCATCGTTTCATTTTAAGTCAACGTGAGCTGAAGGTTATCCATAACTACGTGTTCTTGGTGTTCTCCATAATATTGCTTGCCGTTAGTGCTCTGAAATCTCTCATGATTCCCTTATCTACATATCTGTCAATACATATAAACACTTCTCTCTCTTTTCTATATATCTATGTGTCTCTCTGTTTCATAAAACAGAACTCTTCTTGTTCGGCCAATATCTGTGGTTCTCTTTCATATATAAGTCTGTTTAATTATTTTGTCCGATATTTTTTTATTGGTTACAAAATATACCACAAAGAATTTGCCTAAATTTTATTCCCACAAGCGTCGGCGTTCAAGGTCTCCCTGAATACCTCATTAAAAAGGCAAACTACAGTCCTTAAAAAAATCTATCCAACAAATGTCACTAATATTAAAGCTAAAAATTATCGTAACTTGCTGATGGAGGATTTAATACCGTACTCCACTCTAGCAGCATGTTGCCGTGACATGTGTAACAGCGCAGTGTCATGCGTCACATGACACAGTGGCAGTGTCATGTGTCACACAACGCAGTGGCAGTAATTAGTTACTTTTTCACTTTTAACAGTGCATTAAAGGTACAGTGCCTCCCGTTACTGTTCAGCTCGTGGCAGTGTGTTACAGTGCTTAACTGTAATGTGTCGTACTTCGGAGTGGTGCGTACGACACAGTTACTCGTCACAGTAATTACCACTGATAATAACTGTGTTATGTTACAATATCACCACCATTTATAAATATAGATAATATACAAATATTATCCCAAGCTCTTATGTGCTTTGTCTGTATTTCCTTGATAATGTGGTGAAACTCTGAGTAGTGAATATATATATATATATATATATATATATATATATATATATATATATATATATATATATATATATATATATATATACATATATATATATATATATATATATATATATATATATATATATATATATATATATATATATATATATATATATATATATATATATATATGCATACACATACGCTTTATATTTTATTTCAGATGATTTTCTTTAGCGTAGGGTAAACATTAGAATAACAACAGTGAATAATATTTCCATTTAACCTAATTAGCTAGCGCACTCGACAACAGTAGCCTCGAACACAGCTGAACTGAATTTAGAGGAACGAGCAAGTGTGAGCAGCATGCT
The DNA here is from genome assembly GCF_020424385.1 of Procambarus clarkii. NCBI lineage: Eukaryota > Metazoa > Arthropoda > Malacostraca > Decapoda > Cambaridae > Procambarus > Procambarus clarkii. The sequence goes on along the minus strand of NW_025575058.1, from coordinate 33,253 downwards.
GTTTGTTCCGCTTAAATACATGTTGATTAAAAAGACACTTTATGCAAACATCCATCAGAGCGGTCTCTGAGGCAGCCGCTGTCGGCTCGCGCTTAAATCAACAAGATACTGAACACGCATATCGAACGCTTGTTATTTAAAAACTAAAGTTGATTGCGGATTACAAGCGCGATTTTATAATATATTATTTGAAGGAGCTGTGTTTTATTGAGTCTCTTTCGTCTATTATACTCTTCTTCTTCTTTCCTCTCTTTCCCAACCCACCCTTTTCCTCTCTTGTCCTGTTCCTCTTCCTGTTTTTATTATTTTTATCCTGCAGTCTCTCCATTTTTCACTCTAATGTATTTTTATGTTTGTGTGTGTGTCTCTTCGTTTCAGTTTACCTCCTCTTTCTCACGCTTCTCACATTTAAACTTGTATTAACTTGTTCAACCACTTCATCATCTCCTTTCCATTTCTCCTTTCTCTTTGATCTGTCCTCCTATCATTTTTCCCATCAAATTTAACCCTCTCTTTCTCGAAGTTCCCCTTGTTCTTTCCATAGTTCTTTGGTTCCTTTGGTCTTTGGTCACTTGCTTTATTCTTTCTTCTCCTACATTATCCTAATTCTACTATTCCACCTGCTTCTAATATTTCCCTTGCCACCCTTCACCATCACTTTCCCTTTCTGCTCTCCTTTACCCACCCTCTCTTATATCGCCAAATTTACCATAGAGTATGGCCTTTTCCCTCTTTAATGTTTTTATATTCCCAATATTTTCTCCTATTACATAAATTTCCATTTATTCCATATATTTTTTCCTCTTGCAATGCTTCTCCAAATTTCTATCTTTTCCTCATATTTCCTCTGTTCCATTTGTTCCATTGCTTTTCTTTCTTCACCATATTTCTCCGTTTTTATCATATTCTCCCATTTTCTCCATTATCCTACACACTACACGTCTTCAAGAATGTTGGAGTAAATCATGTTGTTAGTAATCGAAGATAGACCTATTGAAAATTAAGTTATTTTGCCTTCCTATTGATTCCGAAAGATATTATTTGGGGCAGTGTAAGAAAGACAGAGAGAGAGAGAGAGAGAGAGAGAGAGAGAGAGAGAGAGAGAGAGAGAGAGAGAGAGAGAGAGAGAGAGAGAGAGAGAGAGAGAGAGAGAGAGAGAGAGAGAGAGAGAGAGAGAGAGAGAAAGAGAGAGAGAGAGAGAGAGAGAGAAGAGAGAGAGAGAGAGAGAGAGAGAGAGAGAGAGAGAGAGAGAGAGAGAGAGAGAGAGAGAGAGAGAGAGAGAGAGAGAGAGAGAGAGAGAGAGAGAGAGAGAGAGAGAGAGAGAGAGACAGACAGACAGACATACAGACAGACAGACAGAGAGAGACAGAGACAGAGAGAAAGTGACAGAGACTGACAGACAGAGATTGATTAGCAGATAAAGAGAAAACACTTGTTCATAAATACCAACATAAACATACGGAATTACACTGACATACAGCACAAAAACAAACAGAAACCACTCATCAGCACTAACACAAACTGACCATCAGAGTCTGAAAATTTCTAACTAAAAAAAGTTCAAAAACCAAGGAAATATATCCTCAATTGGTGGGAATTTAATGACGAGACGAACCCACATATGACACCGATTGGTTTGAGGATGATACTCCAAATCTTGACGATGACTCAGGATGACCTTCATTTCTCATAAGCCCGGCAGTAGTAACTCTTGATAAAATATGAATGCATATAGAGTACTTTGTCCACAGTCTAAACTTTTGGGGAGGTGTCTGGAGGATGAGTCTACTGAAGCCTTAGCACTCAGGAGTAACAACAGAGTATGGTTTCAAGCCGTTAGCTCCATAAAATGAACGAAGTTGACCATGTCAATTTTCTTTCCAGCCTAGTGACTGGAGATGAGACCAGGATTCATCATTGAAATCCTGAATCAAATATGCAATCTATGCACGCGAATTTATTGACCCCTATTAAGTTTAGAAGCTATATCTGCTCGTTGGAAAGATCATGGTCTCGATTTTCTAGAATATTTATTGAATTCTACTGACTGGTGCGTGCCGCATAATACAACGATTACCTGTGGATGCTGTAAGGATAATGTGCTACGTCAGTCATTAAATACCTGGGAATGCTGACTCGAGTAATGCTCCAGGTCTCCCAAAATACACCGAGCGGCCAATCTTACGTTCAACCGACGTCGGTTCAAGAAAATGTCTTCGAACAAATCATTTAAAGTCCGGACTATCCATACTTGTCCGGAAGAAAATGTTAATTGCTAAAAAATACCTACAAGTAGCAATTATTTGCTTGGCAACTGACCACAAGTGACTGTTATTTGTTTAGTAAGTGACCATAAATGTTAATTCCTTAAGACCTGGTCAGATGTGGCTATTATTTACTTAGTAACTGGGTAAATGAGGTTATTATATTATTTGATATTGACCATAAGTGAATACCCTCTGCCTAGAAATAAGAATCGTTGTGAGTACGTTGCGGTCGCGATGAGAGGCTTAGTGATTACGAAATTCATTTAGATGACTTCTATAGGACAAAGTCTTAAGGACAAGTAAGGTAACATTATTACAAATCAAAGCGACTAATTAAAACAGAAAATATGAAGCGAAAAACATAATTTTTCAAAATCTGTGTTTCTCTACAGCTTCAAAAAACTAGCACACAAATATAAAATCACAGGCATGAGTACAAGCAGATGAAACATTTTTTAATATTGCTTGATAGTGAATACTTTATGAAAACACACAAAAAAATTAATAAACACATCCACATATACAAACTCTCCGAATATACATATACGCTCAAAATAAAATGATGGGGCAGCACTATGTAAATACAGATGAAAGAGTATAGCATTTACTTCCCCCCTGGCAGATAGTACTTTTTGACATCTTGACCCCTGCATACCCCACCAAGAAACTAATCACAAACAACCCTCATGCTCAGCTTGCTGCTAAATTAAGCGCCATAAAACGCATTTACAATATACAAACTGAAAACAACATCGCACAGACAATATACACTGACGGATCACTCAATACAGCTACAGGGAGGGCAGGAAGGGCTGTCTTGCTCATCAGCCCGATGGCAGCATTATTCAAAGAATATAAGAATTAGTAACTGGGCAACCACAATGCAAGCCGAGTTGGTAGCAATACTGGTAGCACTCGAAATTATTGATAAAACAGAAGTAGACAGCCTAATTATTTCCAACTCCCTTTCCTCACTACTAGCAATAAATAGTTTGCAATCAAGTAATAACGTGCTTATCTCAGAAGCCAGACATAGATATAAAAACATACTTAGCAAAAAGGTAAATATGGAAATGTGGATTCCTTCTCACATTGGCCTGTAGGAACATAACAAAGTTGACGCCCTTGCTAAGGCTGCAGTTATTGAAGACAGTATTGAACGGAATCTTGAGTTATCAAATAGATCCCTTAAAAGCGTCATTAGACGAGAACTCCTGGATGAATTTGAAGAAAGTAGAACAGTGCAAACTGGATCTAGCAGGTCCATTGTTCATCACAATGAAATGTGTGAAGTAAAACATGTGTATGGGGCAAGTAACAAAATAAGCAGACTAACAGACGTTGTCACAGTTCGAATAAGACTTGGCTACAAGTATCTCTGGCAGTTCAGCTTGTATAGTGATATAGATGCAGTAAAGTGTGAAGTGTGTGGACAAAGACAGACAGACACACACTCGAACACAATATCATGGATTGTAGTAAAATTTAGCCATTTAGAGATAAATCTAAACTCACGTTGTATGATGTGGCAACCTATCAACCTAAGGATAAAATACCTGAAATCCTTGCACTGTATCCATATTTCGCTCAAAGTAGATAAACGACATATGAGATTAAGAAACAAGTAGTGTATTATGAAGACTAATAATAAACAGCAGCTTCCCTACGACTCTGTAATATCTCCATTGCTCAAACAATTATGTATGAGCGATAAGACCTACCATAACTGTATAATGACTTACAGTAAATATATAGTTCTTCAAGCAGAACATTCTCTGTAACTAGCTAACATTGTAATTATGTGTAAAGGATAGATGAAATAGTTTATGTAATACTCTCTGTTGAGGTCTGATAAAGACCTTTTGTGCTCTCTGAAATGCTTTTTGCGCTACCGCTTACAGAATGAGTATGGGGAGCACAATAAATTAGCCTTCTCCGGCGGCAACAATCGACAATCAGAGGGGAAACTCAGCTAGGATAAAAACACAGCAAAACATGGTAGATAATATATATGCATTCAAGCACCCGTGGATAAACACATACACAAGCGCAACTTTCCTCGAAAAACACATATATACACCCGTGTAATAAAACCCGGGGAAAAACGCATAAACAAACACTCAGGCCAACGCAAAGCCAATAATAATAACACACACACACACACACACACACACACACACACACACACACACACACACACACACACACACACACACACACACACACACACACACACACACACACACACACACACACACACACACACACACACACACACACAAACACACACACACACACACATTAGGGGGCCTCGTAGCCTGGTGGATAGCGCGCAGGACTCGTAATTCTGTGGCGCGGGTTCGATTCCCGCACGAGGCAGAAACAAATGGGCAAAGTTTCTTTCACCCTATGTGCCTCTGTTACCTAGCAGTACATACGTACCTGGGAGTTAGTCAGCTGTCACGGGCTGCTTCCTGGGGTGTGTGTGTGTGTGTGTGTGTGTGGTGTGGAAAAAAAAAAAAAAAAAAAAAGTAGTTAGTAAACAGTTGATTGACAGTTGAGAGGCGGGCCGAAAGAGCAAAGCTCAACCCCCGCAAACACAACTAGTAAACACAACTAGTAAACACACACACACACACACACACACACACACATACACATATATATACTATATGTGTGTATGGGGGGGGGGGGGGCCGGTGGCTGACTGGAAAGCACGCTGAACGCGTGATCCTGTAGTCCCGGGTTCAATTCCTGGCGCCGGCGAGAAACAATGGGCAGAGTTTCTTTCACCCTGATACCCCTATTACCTAGCAGTAAATAGGTACCTTGGAGTTACTCAGCTGTCACGGGCTGCTTCCTGGGGTGTGTGGTGTTGGGGAAAAAAATCGTAGCTAGTAACAGTTGATTGATTGATAGTTGAGAGGCGGGACGAAAGAGGAGAGCTCAACCCCCCGCAAGCACAACTAGCTGAATACAACTAAGTGAATACACACGCACACACACAACACACACACACACACACACACACACACACACACACACACACACACACACACACACACACACACACACACACACAACACACTAGCGTCATGGACCACTTTTGAATTCCTTTATGAAACCCGGCTGCCGAGTCGGGCTTCAACACAAAGAACAGGAAAGTAACACATTTCCGGTACCTACTCACCTCCTTTCCACCTCTCCACCCGCAGCCACTCGAAATAAAAAAATAATAAAAATGAGAACATTTTAAACGCCCCGTAAACACAAAAAAATATGAGGTCAGAAGTATTTGAGGTCATACTAAACACAAATTCTTTACGAGTGACAACTTCTGAGGGTCGGTGTTTACGTGCGATAAAAGCCGAAGCGAGTTCCCGATAATGGTGGTCAGGAGTTAATCTTAGTGTTTATTATAAAACAAGTCTGTGGAAAAAATCGGAGAAATTTACAGGAAACGTTTCTTCGCAAGGCTAAAAAGTCTGCTTTCACCCCATTCTGAACACGAAATAAAGACAGAAAGACTGTCAAACAAACGCGTAGACAGACGAACTGACAGGTGTCTTGAGCAAAGTAAACCGCATGAGCAAGCCATCGAGAGTGAGACGGGAATCTCAGAAATAAAATAATAACGAAGACAGACGCAGGTACAAGCCGGAGTAACAGGAAAGGCGATACGATGTTCCGGGTATTGTCTAACAGGCGGGAGGCAAAGAACCACGGTCTGGTCTGAAACGTGAGAATGAACAACTGCAATACACCTTTGCGCGTCTCACTCCACTCCACGACCAGCAAGCGCAGTACCACGACACGACCTACACAAGCTACGACTCGACCAGCAACAGCATCACCACGACACGACCTACACAAGCTACGACACGACCAGTAACAGCATCACCACGACACGACCTACACAAGCTACGACACGACCAGCAACAGCATCACCACGACACGACCTACACAAGCTACGACACGACCAGCAACAGCATCACCACAACACGACCTACACAAGCTACGACACGACCAGCAACAGCATCACCACGACACGACCTACACAAGCTACGACACGACCAGCAACAGCAACACCACGACACAACCAACATCCGGAACATCTGAAACACTACAGCATGATAAGTACGCATATCTCCACGACACGACAAACACTACTGCTACTCAGTCAACACGTGCAACACTCGCAACACCCTAGACAAAAGCTCCAGTGCAACGTAAAATCTGGGAAGAACACATCTAAATGTGTCCTTGAACTAACGCCCTCTTAAAAAGGAAGCATTTCGTCATGTGAGTGCGCAAATTAACAGGACTAGCAAATAGGAGAAGAAATACGTAGCTTGGAAGTCTTGAATGTTCTCACCAGCGAACAATGAGAACTGTCTGAATGCATAATACAAATAACTAACTGAAAGGTCTTGAAAAAGTGCAACTCTCAGATCTTTTTAATTGATAACAAGACAAAATATTTTGAGAAAATATCACAGGACTTATAAAGTACTTAATTCCTAAACCTCTACATTTTCTCAGCCGATTACATTGAATATGCTTCAAAAAATCAATAAAACAATTAACTATATGTAAACCTCTACATTTTCTCAGCCGATTACATTGAATATGCTTCAAAAAATCAATAAAACAATTAAATATATTTAATAAAATATACCAATCTACACCACAAACTAAAATTTAAACGAAGAGAGATTCTAGTAGAGTTTTTTAAAAAGCTTCCGTGGCATTTTAAATCCTCAAAGGATGCGTATTTGTTAACTTTTCTAACGCTCTCAGATATTTGAAAGTCAGAACAAATGTCATTATGAGTTTGTGTGTGATAACTGGTCGAAAGTAAAGTTATTAGGAAGTCAGTACAATCGTTTTAAGATGGTAAACAATCGGCCTCCTAAATGCTATCTTTGTTAAACAAATTTGTGAATGAAGTAATTGTTTAAGACATATCTTAGGTGTCCCCTCATCCTCGTACTAATGGCAAAGAAGAAAATGCATAGTGGAAAGAGAGATAGAGGGAGGGAAATAGAGATATATTGACTAACAGAGTGACAAAAGAGAGGGAGAGACAGATATTTGGGAGGGAGGGAGGGAGGGAAGGAGGGAGAGAGAAAGAGAGAGAGAGAGAGAGAGAGAGAGAGAGAGAGAGAGAGAGAGAGAGAGAGAGAGAGAGAGAGAGAGAGAGAGAGAGAGAGAGAGAGAGACAGAGACAGAGTCAGAGACAGAGACAGAGAGAGAGAGAGAGAGAGAGAGAGAGAGAGAGAGAGAGAGAGAGAGAGAGAGAGAGAAGAGAAGAGAAGAGAGAAGAGAAATGAAGAGAAGAGAAAAGAGATGGAAAATATGAGATGGGGCGAGAGTACTGGAGTTGACAGAAAATATATCAGACCTTGTGTGGGACAATAGAATGCCAGCAAGGAAGGGGTGGATGGAAGAAGAGAGGAAAGGATAGAGGGAAGAAATTAACTGAGAGAGAGAAGATGGAACGAGAGAATCAAGGGACATGCGGATGAAGCTAAGATGGAAGTGTGCATTAGATAATGTGAGAATATATGGTCAACTGAAAAGGCATGTGATTAGCATAGAAGGAGGAATAGGTGAAGTGAATCGGGGATTGGAGGACGAATGAAGAATGGGATGGATTGCATTATGTTAACAGAATCGTGATTGGATAAGATGATTAAGAGAGAGAGAGTGAGAAGTTTTTCAAAGACGAGTATTACACCGCGAGCATTATATAGGATGATGGTAGCAGAACCAACATAAGAAAATAGTTCATGATAAACTCCAATATAAAATAATAAACGAAAACAGGTTGAAAAAAAGGAAAAAAATCACAACAAATTATACTTAAAATAAATTAAAAGCAATTGAACTCAATAACAGGATTACCAGCAGAAACAAAAAATAGTAATAATGTTAATAATAATATATAAAAGGATTAGAAAAGACAAAATCAAACAAAATTAGAGTGTAACGACCAACTAAAATCAGCACGCACGCACGCGCGCAAACACACACACACACACACACACACACACACACACACACACACACACACACACACACACACACACACACACACACACACACACACACACACACACACACACACACATACATTTGATGGCTCTGACACACAGATGGCTGGAGCTTCACCCAGTAACCACCCTTACTTAACGTTTTACGTAATATACGACTTATTTCTACTGAAAATATCTAAGGACATTAAATTAATCCGTTTCTAAGGACACGCTTCAAATGAGCTAATGTAGAAGAACACCTCCTATACAGTTTCACTAGGAGTAGTATTACCATCTCTCTAATGAAGCATAGCATTTACTTAATTAGTAAACAAAGAGAGAGAGAAAGACGGAGAGAGAGAGAAAAGAAGGCAGAGAGAGAGATAGAGAGATACTGAGTGAAAAAGACGTACATACAAACAGACACACAGAGAATTGCAGTTCCTGCCGCTCTTCAAATAAACACGAGCATGACAAAATTTAAAAGAGAAAAACATTAAGTCATGAATTGAGCTGTTGTGAAAGAAGTGAAGTGAGCGTGAGGGAGAGGGGAGGTAGATAAGAGGGAGAGGGGAGAGACATGGGAAGAAAGGAGACCAGGGAATGGGGGAAACGAAAGACTGGCGAGTTGAAACTGGGGCACAATGATAGAAGAGAGAGAGAGAGAGAGAGAGAGAGAGAGAGAGAGAGAGAGAGAGAGAGAGAGAGAGAGAGAGAGAGAGAGAGAGAGAGAGAGAGAGAGAGAGAGAGAGAGAGAGCAGTGCTGGATAAAACCCGTCAAGGATAATGAATCGAAGACATGATTCCAACATTCACCAGAGAAGTTTGGATCGCTACGACTAGCAATCAGGGTAATGACAAACTTTCAATAGTAAAAATTTCCTGCTAAGATATAAATAATTGACGCAGAAGAACAATCTCCCCGGTAGCCAGCAAAAGGGACAGTAAAATAAATTTTATTCAAGAAGAAATAAAATTGAACAATGGCAACAAGGAAGGGAAGAATAATGTGCGCGAAAAAATTATGAAAAATAGTAAATCCTGAGTGAAGATAGTTCGAGATAAGGAGATGGGAAAGAAAGAGAAATAATGAAATCATACTGGGGCCGATATCTATAGCTAGGATCGATCATACTCGGATCACGCTGGCAAAAAACGATATGAACATTTAACTGTGTATTGAGATTAGCCATATACAACAATAACATGTATCATTCACTCATTAGCAACAAAAACATGAGTCATTCATTATGAGGCATGAATTAAGATTCATGCCTCATAATGGTTGCATACCCTTTCTTCTTTCTATTTCGACTTCCAGGGAGCCCTGGACGAACTGGAACGTCATCATTTTCATTTTCTTATATGTGGGTTGGGTCTATTTGTTACATTTACTCCTTAAATCACATGTAAAATTACCTAAGAAAAGCAGTCGGGGAAGGTAAGGCATGCCAAAGATTTACACCATCGGAGCAGATACCTAGTAGCACCTTTAAAGCTTCGTTATCTCTTACAACACAGGAAATAAGGCTCGTTGAAAAGCCAGTGCCTGGGTGTCCAGTGCTTCAGGGCTAGGTGTTGGACCCTAGTTGTTATAGGTTCACGGCTAGGTGCAGGATGTTGGAGTGTCTGCACTTATGCTGTAACATTTTTGCTCAGATGGATGTTGTCACGTCAGTGCTCTTGTTACAGTGTTGCAGTGGCAGTTGTCGAGTATGTATGCATGATAACGTGTTGTCAGAGTTCAGCAAGAACATGTTCCAAAGCCTAACATCTCTGTAAAGTTGATCACCTATTTGGGTCTCCAACTAACTATAGACTTTTCTGCCTTAACTGCAGCTCCAGAATCTGGCTTTTCTTGGTCTACTGACTCGGTATGTGACGCAGTCACATATAAAATTTATGTCTATATTCATCTGTGCATTGATAACTAAGAGACGCGGGTTATTCAGATTCATTTTCCAGTAAGGTCCATTATCTTTAAGTATGCCTGCAACGATTCACACGGTGTTCGCATAAGGAAATCTGCATGCATTTCTTCGACTTCTTTCTCAGTGATTGCATTTATAATCTGGAATATTTTGATGTACAGTGGTTACTATCGGAGACTCATCTGTCCTGTCTTAGTGCTCCACTGATTATATCTTTAAGTGTTTCATGTAAAGATATAATCAGTGGAGCACTAATGCTATAAGCACTAATTTTATTGGTATATATAAGGTGTTGTATAGTGTTTAATTAGTTTCTAGAAAACACCAAATACAATAAAAAGTACGTAAGAAAAGAAGATCTGGAAATGAATAAAATGAGAGAAGAAATATATTTAAAGCAGGCGATGAGTCACAATAACGTGGCTAAAGTATGTTGACCAGACCACACACTAGAAGGTGAAGGAACGACGACGTTTCGGTCCGTCCTGGACCACAATCGACTTGAGAATGGTCCAGGACGGACCGAAACGTCGTCGTCCCTTCACCTTCTAGTGTGTTGTCTGGTCAACATATATATTTAAAAACAACTAAGATAATTCAGGTAAAAGATAGAAAGCAGTGATGAATTAGTGGATGAATAAGGTTGAATATAAAAAAAATTAAAGGCTTGCTCTCTCTCTCATTTTCAGGCCATCTCTCTCTCTCTCTCTCTCTCTCTCTCTCTCTCTCTCTCTCTCTCTCTCTCTCTCTCTCTTATTTCAAGAACAGTCCCCTATTATTTCCTGGCCAGGGCTTCCAAATTTCAAGGCAAAACCTTTTTTATTTCAAGGCAAGTTTCTCTCTCATCTCTAATAAACCAATCATCACTCATTTCTAGACCAGTTCTCTCTCTCATTTTCTGGCCAACATTCGAAAGACGACAATCTGTATTTGTCAAAACAGCACCGTGAATTAAAGCACTCCCTGGCCTCTCCAAGTCGGCACCAGAGAGCAGATACAACTTGTCATTTCCAAGCGCGATCTGGCCAAAAAACACAGCCTGTCATTTCCAGCCATACATTCGCTAACAGACAGATCCTGTCATTTCCTAGTTAGCCCCTGCTAACAGACAGAACCTGTTATTTCCTGGTTAGCACCTGCTAAAAGACAGAGGTTTTCAACCTCTGTTTCCAGTCTCAAGTGATTTCTTAACAATCATAATATTCGGTATTTACGTAAAAGTTATGACTTAGAGAAACAAGAATGAAAGGCGAAAAAGGGCGAAAGGAGGGCTAAAAGAGGGTGTAAGAGGAAGAAAAAGAGATAGAGAAAGATAGACAGGAAATGAAATAGAGATAGATAAAGCGGAAGGAGAAAGAAAAAGATGAAAAGAGAAAGAAAAATAAGAAGGAAAGGATAAGAAAAATAATAACACATAGAGAAAGGGAGAGAGAAAAGGGAGAAAGAAAGAAAAAATATGCAAAGAGAAAGAAAAAGAAAAAGAAAGAGAGAAGAAAAATAATGACTGTAATAGAGAGAAACAAGAAACAAGACATAGAAATAAAGATTAAGAAATGTAAAAATACAATAAAGGGTAATGGGTAAAAAGAGAGAGAGATAGAGAGAGAGAGAGAGAGAGAGAGAGAGAGAGAGAGAGAGAGAGAGAGAGAGAGAGAGAGAGAGAGAGAGAGAGAGAGAGAGAGAGAGAGAGACAGACAGACAGACAGACAGACAGACAGAGAGAGACATAGTAGAAAAAGACGGAATCCAACACAGACACACCCCCATAAATTTTAAGAAAAATCGGACTACCTATCCAATTACAACACAGTCAAAAACTAACGGCCTAAACCAACGGCTCCCTATTACAAAAATGGGCCCTCATCACAGCAGTGCGTAACCGCAAGTGGAGGATTATCTTAACGGCCAAATTATCTGGCTATAAATTGCTGGTTATTAGCAGTTACTGCAGAGTGTAACGCTGGGCGACCGTAAATACTAAATCAGTAATTAAACCATGGTATAATAACGTGGGTTTTTGCAGCGTGGTTTTATGCCTGGTTTTAAATGATAAATTTTATAGGGGTATTAATCATATGTTTTCATGACTATGAAAATTGACCACAATTGTACTGTAGTTCTAAAACAAGTACAGTGTTTTTACTATTACAGAAATCATTAATTTATTTTAATACAGCTGGTATTCCTTTTAATGCAGCTGCTTATTGTATTTCAACTGGTAAATTTTAGTTTAATTCTAAAAATATTTATAATAGCAAAAAGTTTATATATAATACTACTAATAGAATGTAACTGTGTACATGTTCACAGCTTCGAGTCTGACTTCTCTTTCTCTGTCTTCGGCTGTCCTTTGCAAAGCTGAATTAATGTTCATTTCTTTTCCTACCATTCGCAATCTGTTAAGCACAGTAGTCTACTCTCACTCTTCCTCCGGGTCACACGCATTAGTGATCCATAATTTCTTTATTCTCAAATTTCTCTTCTTTACAAGACTTTCTCTCGCCTTGGATATCACTTAAATTTGATCAACAGTCCTTTTTTCCTCAAGCTGAAAGGGCTGTCTTTCATCCTAAACCTGCTTCCAGCACATAAGAATCACTGCGATGTGCCTTCCCTTCATATCTGAACCACAAAAATCTCACTAAAAGCAGACGAGGAGTCACAATAACGTGACTGAAATAGGTTGACCAAACCACACACACTAGAAAGTGAAGGGACGACGACGTTTCTGTCCGTCCTGGACCTTTCTCAAGTCAATTGTCGACTTGAGAATCAACTTGAGAATGGTCCAGGACGGACCGAAACGTCGTCGTCCCTCCAATTTCTAGTGTGTGGTTCGGTCAGCATCTCACTAAGACCCTTCGTCCTCTTAACATAATAAATCTCGCTTTGCGACCAACAATGCAATTCGTAGTAATCTGGTTCACTGTACTCCTCCCTCCTCCTTGTTCTAATGCTGTTGGTGTTTATTATATTTTCTCTTCCTTTTATAAAAAATTATTATACTGTTTATGAATACTTATTTATTTGAGAATTCTTATATATAAATTTATAACTCTCAGTTATGTATTAGAGGTAATATTCCATAGTCTCTGGTCGACGTGATGAAGTGGGCAATATATCTAGATTTCTAGAACAATGTATCTAAATAACATAGATGACTAATTAAACCATAGGTGACGAATTATGAAAATTTTATTGTTTATATTCGTCGCCAAAACCGTAGTAAATACATTACCATGTAATTTGGCTGTTATCACCGTAAATGTTGACTAGTCAGAGACCGGGCCGCGGGGGACCTTGATCCCGGAATCAACACAAAGCAACGCAGGGTAAGGTACACTATTCTTCATCTATAGGAGAGAATGACTTGATTGTTTGTAAGTCTGTCAAAATTTGGAGGTGGCTTTCTCCTCACCAAACTATCACATATGAAGCTTGTGGTGTAGGGGAGTGACATAGGCCAGTCAGGAATGGCCCAAGTGAAATATTTTAGGAAAGACTGGCATTTATTGAGATCGTTTCAAGCGATTTTTATTGAGTCAAGTCTGAAATATTGGTTGAGTTTCTCGTGAAGCTGCTTCAGTGCTCTGTAATAATTTTCAGAGAGAATACAACAATTCCTGAGAAAATGGAAAGAGGGGGGGAAACGAGCGGATGAACAAAGGAGGGAACCAAAGGGAGGGGGCCGAAGGGGAAGGGAAGAATGTGTGTAGAAGTGAGGTGAAAGAGGTGAAAGGATAGAACATGGAAAAAGATACCCAGGTACAAATGGGTATTCATATAAATAAAGGTGGAACCCGACAGTATCTGGGTCACACTCACCCCTTCCCCTCTCTACCATCCTCTTTCCCTGTGTTCTCTTCTCTGTTTCCTTATCCTCCCCTCTTTTCTCCTCCTGTCCCTTTCTTTCAAGTTTTCCCTTTCAAGATTCAAGGTTTGTATTTCACTTCTTTCTCCTCGTTATTAGGTCTGCTGCAGTTTTCTCTAATTTTAGTAATTCATAACACACTTCAATCTTCTCGTTTTCGCCTAAAATTCTACACTTTTACTTCAACTCCTATGGTATATTTCAACGGCAAAATAATACTTCAAGCTTCTAGCTTTTACCTCTCTTTCTTCACACTTCATAATGCTCCTCTATTCATAACATAACCTCTATTCATAACTAAGTATAATACAAATAATTATGCAGAAAGAAATCACATTAAAGTTTTGTATCAATGAGCAAATCAGTTGGAGCCATGTAAAGGATTCGAACCTGCACACTGAATACTCTCAGGCACGCCTTAAACCACTGTACTGCGGCATTCTCAAAAAAACAATGTAACCTTGGATTGCGGACAATGTGTGAAACCCTGAGTTGATGTCAATAGAATCCTGAGGACCCCTAGAGGATTCAGTAGAGTCCCAGGTAGCATTATTTTAGAGCATGTCGTGGTGCAGTGGCTCAAGGTGTGCTGGGAGTACTCAGTGCCCAGCGTGCGAGTCCTTGTAGCTCCTACAGAATTTCCTGCCCAAATAGATAATAATAATAATAATAATAATAATAATAATAATAATAATAATAATAATAATAATAATAATAATAATAATAATAATAATATTATTATTATCAGTAATAACTATATTAAAAATAATATAAATAATAATATAATACCATACTTGGATCAGTGTTTTTGAGATCATTATTGCATATTTATATATATATTAATAATAATGAAAATAATTTAGATATCAATGTCTTAATAATAATATATTAACTATAATTATAATATTATAATAACTATAATAATATGATACCTATAATAATATTATAATCATAAAAATATTATTACATGTCTGTTTTCCAGGTACCTTACATTTAACTAAAAACGTTAACCAAGGTTAAATTGGGTTGTTAGGAGGAAGTGTAATGTAGTGTGTAGGGGAGGGGGGGTGTAATATATGTTCTATTGCATATTATCATTCCAGCTTCATCTCTGTGTAGACTACATTCATCTGTGCAAACTCTCAAATTGGCGTCTGCTTGACCCGGGCTGTTACATTTCTGCCATGTTTGTTGTCAGTCATCAAGCCTTATCTCTGGTCCTCTATATGCATCAGACTCTTGTGTGTGTGTGTGTGTGTGTGTGTGTGTGTGTGTGTGTGTGTGTGTGTGTGTGTGTGTGTGTGTGTGTGTGTGTGTGTGTGTGTGTGTGTTTGTGTTAGTTAAAGCCGAGCACACAGAAGTTTGGTTCCTTGTCAAATCAAGCAGGTCTGGTTGGGTGATATTTGGCTTTTAAAGGCACGAATTTTTCGCCCCACTACGACTAGATAACCTTCAGGTCTTGGGCGTACTGTTAATCTAAGTCACTCTGTCTCATCGAGATTAGAAGAGAAGCTGACTTTCCATCTATAAGTACATCTTATCTACTTGAAAACTGGAGACGGAATACGGAAAGTTAACTGAGTGTGTGTCTGTGGGATTTTAAGTATTTGAGTTCGAGTGTGAACTAGTCCTAAGTGAATTCACCTAAAAGTCATTTTTAAAAATATATTTAGTTCTATTTTTACCCTGTATTGGCAACATAATGCCAATACACAAAATAATACACAAATAATGCCTAGTCTACACAAAAAACATTTGGCCTAGAGTTCTTTAATCTTAACCCAATTCTCGGCTATGTTCATTGTAGCTGTTGAGGTCTTTCATATCGCTTTGAATCTTTTTACGTACTATATGTAAATTAAAAATGATATCTATGCATAAATCTGTACATATAAAGTAATAATATCATTATTATCTACGAAAAAATTGTCCATGAACCTTGTTTGTCCGCAAACATTGTTTTCATCTGTCATCCATGATAATTCTTCAACCTTGCTCATCCGCCTCGCCTGCTTATGAACGACTAGTATTTTACACATTATTTAGTCTTCCTGTAACACGTGATTTGATGGCAAATTAACAACTTTACACACGAGCAAGGCTTAAGGAACAGATAGAGAAGGAATATAGGCGACGAGCGGCCATCCCTCCGATTCTCAGAGTATATGCTCTAAAAGAACATTTTTGTCCCCCACCTATGTTTGGGAATATAATGTTCCTATTGGTCGGTCAGTAAGCTATTGTGGTGGATTTAATAACCCTCATATGGTTGATAGGACTTACGTCCAACACCAAACCGGAAATAAGGTTTTATCTATTATTTATGTTCTACATTTTCAATGTATTTGGAAATAAGAGATGGATAAAGTTGGGGAACGTCTTTAAGCAGAAGAAGGATGATCAAAATGCCCGAAAAAGACTAATTAATCGCCCTGTTAGGCTAGGTTACTTTAAATAAATATTTTGATTTACTTGCACACTACTCCCCCCCCCCCCCTAGAAAATATAAGTTCGAAAGCAGCACGCACGCCAGCGAACATCATCAAAAGACCTATATCTTGTCGTTAGTGTTGTCTGTATTGAAGGGGAAAGACTTACCTACCCACCCCATCTTCTCCAGTGACGACACTCTTACCTTCGCTCTTCTGAGAAAGTTTGTCGCGGGGAGCTTCCCTTCTGTCGGAACCAAAGTTAGGTGATTTGAGGCCCGTCTGACGAGTCCAATGCATAAAGACTTTGTTATGTGCTTCGGGGTTTCTCCAATCGGACTTTAGCAGGACAGTCTGAAAGATTTTTCTGCTTCTTAGTAAAACTTCTTGTCGAGAATATGAAAATACGAGAGGTTAACAAGAAGTTAAAGAGAGAGAGAGAGAGGGGAGGAAAGAAAGGGTTGATGGTTCATAATGGATACGTCTTCCTCCACTCCCCCTTTCCCCCTTTCGTTTCCTTCTCCTCTCCTCTTCATTTCGTATATTCTCAATAGGAAACCCTTCAAGTTCCCGTTCCTTCAAGCCATGCGAACGCCCAATATAAACTTCGCTAGTATGCCGTGAATGGGATGAATCCGTCGGTAGATAAAGATCTGCATCTTTGTACCTTCGTTATGTCGAGTAGTGCCACCCTTTGAGTGTACAAATGTGGATGTGCATGTATAATTGCATGAATTTATGTATATATACATGCATGTATCTCTACATGTATCTGTGTGTTATCCTTTCTCTGTCGACTCTTATATCACGCTTGAGGAAGGAACTCATTGACTAACGCCGTTGTGAGACTTCACTAAGGAAATGCAATGAGCCAGTCAACACTTATTGACTGTTGATATATTTGATGTTGATGGTGGTGATGGTGGTGGTGATAGTGGTGGTGGTGGTGGTGATGGTGGTGGTGGTGATAGTGGTGGTGGTGATGGTGGTGGTGGTGGTGGTGGTGATGGTTGTTGGTGGTTGTGGTGATATTTTTTTCGGGTATATTACTTGGTCGGGGTCGAGGCCTTTGGTAGACCCGCTAAGTGTTATTAATATCTAAATAACTTAGGCTTTAGAAGATTGTTTATGACTTGCGTGTTGGCTGTAGTAATGTCACGTCAATGGATTTAACAGCTTCCTGTGGTTGTTAAAAGAAAATAGTTATCCGAGTTGCTTTGTAACGCTTTATTTACCTAAATAATTATTATTGGGGGTCGGGGGTAGTGGCTTGTGAAATAGCAATTGTGATCCACTTAGTGAAGTTGATGATAGAGATGGTTGTACTTGTTGGTTGGGATTTTTAGTTTTGTGTCGGCTATAGAGGTAGAGATGGTGCCTGGCGGTGGTTAATGGTGATGGTGGCGGTAACTGATTATTGGTGGGAGTGATGGAAGAGTTATTATATTGCTGGTTTTGTTGAAACTGGTGGAAGTTGCTGTGATAATGTCGGTTTTGGTGGTGAGTATGATGGAGCAGGATATAATAATATTGGTGTTGATAGTGTCTTTATCTCTCACAGTTGCTGGCATCAAGTTTACTATAAAGCAAAGTGGGCAAGGAAGTGATCTAGCGATCGGAAATAATTTCAGCCCCACTTGATAAGTATAAATTCGGAATGAATAAGGTGAGACATGAATAAGGCAACAGAGACCAACATGGAGGACTAGATACATAGAGAGCTAAGCTGCTGGCCGTGGCAACAAGAAACTTTCTAAGCCAACATATCAAGGGACCAACAAGAATGAGAGGGAAGATGAACCAGCCATGCTTGATCTGATATTTACCGTAAATGAGTTGGATATAAAGGAAGTTAAGTTGGAAGCACCCTTGGAAATGAGTGATCACACTGTATTGATCTTTGAGTACCTGGAAGAGCTCGGATTTATCTTCCCCCCAAAAAAAGAACGAGGAAACAAAAGGCTGGCATACCGAAAAGGAAATTATGAGGCGATGAGAAGTTTCAAAAGGGATATACAATCGGACACAGACCTCAGAGCTATGTCTGTACAAAACATGATAGACTACATCACCCAAAATTGTCAGGAGGCAGTAAACAGGTTTATTCCGGCCCTACAGGAAAAATCCGAGAGGCAAAAGAAGAATCCATGGTTTAATAGGGCATGTATGGAAGCAAAGGAACCGAACAAAGGAGCGTGGAGGAATTTCCGAAATAACAGAACACCAGAAAGCAGAAAAAGATACCAGAGAACCAAGAATATGAGTATGTTAGTGTGAGAAGAGAGGCAGAGAAAAATTATGAAAATGATATAGCAAACTAAGCCAAGACTGAACCAAAGCTACTCCACAGTCACATCAGGAGGAAAACAACAGTAAAAGAACAGGTAATGAAACTTAGAACAGGCAAGGACAGGTATACAGTGAATGACAAAGAGGTGTGTGAAGAACTCAACAAAAGATTCCAGTAGGTCTTCACAATAGAACAAGGTGAGGTCACTGCGTTAGGAGAAGGGGCAGTAAACCAGGTGGCCTTGAAAGGGTTAGAAATTACGAGAGATGAGGTCAAGAGACACCAGTTGGATCTGGATGTGAGAAAGGCTGTTGGTCAAGACGGGATTTCACCATGGGTATTGAAAGAGTGTGCAGAGGCACTTTTCTTGCCACTCTCCATAGTGAATAGTAGGTCAGTGGAGACGGGAGACCTACCAGAAATATGCAAGACGGCTAATGTCGTCGCAATATACAAAAAGGATGACAGACAAGAGGCACTGAACTACAGGCCAGTGTCCTTGACTTGTATAACATGGATGGTGATGGAGAAGATCGTGAGAAAAAAAGCTAGTAACACATCTGGAAAGAAGGGATTTCGTGAAAACCTTCAACATGGGTTCAGGGAGGGTAAATCTTGCCTTACTGGCTTAATAGAATTCTACGATCAAGTGATATAGATTAAGCAAGAAACAGATGGCTGAGAGGACTGCATTTTCTTGGAGTGTCGGAAAGCCTTTGATAAAGTTCCCATAAGAGGCTGATACATAAGCTGGAGAGACAGGCAGGATTAACTGGTACGGTGCTCCAGTGGATAAGGGTCCTCTTGATTTGGTCCTGCTTCCTAAGTAATAGGAAGCAGAGAGTTACAGTGAGGGATGAGACCTCTGATTGGCGTGAAGTCACCAGTGGAGTCCCACAGAGCTCGGAACTCGGTCCTATCCTGTTTCTGATACACGTAAATGATCTCCCGGAAGGTATAGACTCATTTCTCTCAATGTTTGCTAACGATGCCAACATTATGAGAAGGAATAAGACAGAGGAGGATTGCTTGAGGCTCCAAGAAGACCTAGACAAACTGAAGGAATGATCGAATAAATGGTTGTTAGAGTTTAACCCAAGCGAAATGTAATGTAATGAAGATAGGTGTAGGGAGCAGGAGGCCGGATACAAGGTATCATTTGGGAGATGAAACTCTTCAAGAGTCAGAGAGAAAGAAGGACCTGGGGTTGATATCACGCCAGACCCATAACAAGAGGACCCTGAAACCCATATCAAGAGGATAACATCAACGGCATATGCCAGGTTGGCCAACATAAGAACGGCATTTAGAAACTTGTGTAAGGAATCATTCAGAACTTTGTATACCACATATGACAGTCCAATCCTGGAGTATGCAACTCCAACATGGAGTCCGTATCTAATCAAGCATAAGACTAAAGAGGAAAAGGTTCAAAGATTTGCCACCAGACTAGTACCCGAGCTAAGAGGAATGGGCAAGAAGGAGAGAGTACGAGAATTAAACCTCACGTCGCTGGAAGACAGAAGAGTTAGGGGGACATGATGACCACATACAAGATTCTCAGAAGAATTGATAGGGTAGATAAAGACAGGCTATTTAACATAAGGAGCAAACGCACTAGGGAACACAGGTGGAAATTGAGAGCCAAAAGGAGCCTGAGAGACGTTAGAAAAACGTTTTCAGTGTCAGGGTATTTAACAGATGGATTGCCTTAGGCAGTTATGTGTTGGAGGCAGACTCAATATACAATTTCACATGAAGATATGATTGAACCCAATAGGCTCAGGAATCTGTACACTAGTTGATTGACAGTCGAGAGGCGGGACCAAAGAGCCGAAGCTCCACCCCCGCAAGCACAAATAGGTGAACACAACTAGATGGGTAGGTGCTTTGGGAGGCATCCTGAGGAGTGTGTATGTGACATGTGTAATAGACATGATAGAGGAAACATCTGTCGGGAGTCGGTAAATTAGCCAACCGATGGTGAGAAAGGCGGGGTCCCAGAGCTATCAGCTCGATTCTGTAGGCACAAATAATAATAATAATAACACACACACACACACACACACACACACACACACTCACACACGCACACATACACACACACACACACACACACACACACACACACACACACACACACACACACACACACACACACACACACAGATACAGAATGCAGGCCACAATAACAGCCAAAATCTTATATGCCTATTTACTGCTAGGTGAACAGCGGTATCTTGTGAAGAAACTCTGCCTTAAGGATTCTGTTTCAGCCAGGAATCGAACCCAGGTCCATGGCTTATGAATCGGTGACGATTTCCATTTAGCCACGAGTAGTGTGCTCACCTAGTTGGGCTTGCGAGGGTTGAGCTCTGGCTTTTTTGTCCCGCCTCTCATCTCTGTGTGTGTGTGTGTGTGTGTGTGTGTGTGTGTGTGTGTGTGTGTGTGTGTGTGTGTGTGTGTGTGTGTGTGTGTGTGTGTGTGTGTGTGTGTGTGTGTGTGTGTATGTGTGTGTGTGTGTGTGTGTGTGTGTGTCTGTCTGTCTGTCTGTTGCTGTGTGCCTGGCCTGTGTGTATCTTCATGCATGTCGGTTTCACAATGTGGCCAACTCGGAATAAAACCAAGTGTATATTTTTTAATATATTCACAACCGCGACCTGCAACCTCATTTACGTACATAACCCCCTTCCTCTTCCTCCCTAAATTTTAATATTTACAAATTTTAAGCAATTCGTAAGAAGATATACAGCACTTACGTGCCAGCAGAGTTCCTGAGCCGGTTCTTAGTGGATGGAGAGCGTTACTTATTTAAACTTGTACGTGGAAAAATTTGTGTGTGTTGCTATTTGTGCTCATTCAGAAGCGTTAAACGCAATTTAGCACTAATTGTGATGCTGAATTGCCGACCAGTGTGACTACACTATACACAACGTAGCACTTCGTGTGACGCCCACAAGTATAACTACCCGAAGCGGAAAATATAACAATGTTACATTGCACACGAAGGTGAAAAGACGACGACGTTTCGGTCCGTCCTGGAACGAAACGTCGTTTTTCCCTTCTAGTGTCTTGTCTGGTCAACATACTTCAGCCACGTTATTGTGACTCATCGCCTGCATTGCACACGACTCCACTATTGCTGCAATGAACACGTATAGTAACCCTCCATGTACTCATCTAGTTGACAAAGTGGTAACATATTAAACGTAATAATAATACAACATATTACATTAAAGTAATAATGTAACATTCTTCCAGTGCTGAAGGAGGTCAACAGCCTTATATTAAGCCGTAAAAGTCTCCACTAAGCAGACAACGTGAGTAGCGTCAGATATTAACATTATGCGATGGATTTTCCATATGGCTGTTATAAAAAGCCAAATTGAATAATAAAGAACATGCGTAATAAAGCGATAATGGGGTTTGTCTTAATAAGTATGACCTTTATTTTTCAGAGTGTATACGTTGAATATTTGGTGACTGAACATGACGGTAAGTTCACTAGTAATGTTATATAGTGTTTTTGCGGTGTTTATTAAATCATAGTTTAATTATATTGTATTTAAATAGTGTTTAAACTATTGTATTTAAACTACACGAGGGTCAGTGTAGTACGCACTTTGGTGAGCTAAATACCAACTACGCTTCTCCATCGTGTTAAACAAAGCGATTTTCTGAAGAGAGCGTGTTCGAGGGTATCTTGGAACCTACATGGATATCTGTCTGAGTATCTATCTGCGTATCTTTTAATCTGCACGTGTTTCTGCTTTTCATCAGCGTCACAGTATTTGTGTATCATCTTCTCTGTGAGTTCAAATACCATGGCTGTCTTATATTTCTGTGAGTTGTAATATTTGTCTGACCTAATGAACATGTGACTTACATGTCACATGTAAGCGTGACTTCGAGTATTTGTGACCTAATGTATGTGTAACGTCAGGTATGAGTGACCTCATTTTAGTGTGACCTCATGTCCGTGACTTCATGAATGTGTGCTTGCTATTCACATTTGTCTCTGGAATCACTGACACTCGTGGTAAGAACAGTGAAAACAAATTTGCTTTCTTTCAGTCTTATGTTTCTCGCTCTAGTTCTCGCTCTCGTTTCTAGCGAGAATAACGAGAAAATAAAGCATCCTCGATAATAAAATAATAACGATAACAGTATTGAGTTTGATAACAATCTTCGCTAATTCAAGTAAACGAAAAAAGAGAGGAAAAACACACGCCAAACTTATAAATTCTGTTATCGCAGTTCATCTGGTAATTATGTTCTCAAACTGTACATTAATTCCCGAGAGTTCATTCTGGTCTGCGCAATGTACAGACCTCAGTGGTCGAGATCAACTTCCTGATTGCCAATCAAGACTCCCTACTAATGCAACATTACTGTCATCATACATCTTAATTGTATGAAACCTCATACAATGGAAACGTGATGAGCTCTTGACCTTTTAAATTTTTTTTACCATGAAAATTGTGTTACTTTATGCAGGCGATGAGTCACAATAACGTGGCTGAAGTATGTTGACCAGACCACACACTAGAAGTTGAAGGGACGACGACGTTTCGGTCCGTCCTGGACCATTCTCAAGTCAATTGTCGAAACGTCGTCGTCCCTTCAACTTCTTGTGTTACTTTCCAAATTCATATAACAGTTTTTTTCTGGATCGTGTCATAAATATCCTTCCTGCTTGTACAGTTAATAATTTAAGGCCATTGGGATATGTTGTCTCTTCATATAACTTGGCTCTCTTGGCTACATTAGCTACGCCGATGAACTGGAGTGAAGAATCAACTCAAACGGTTTGTGAATAGGATGAAATGACGGGGACAAACAAACACCTTCGCCAATGATATACTGAATGTCTCTAAGACGTACCTTCCTCAACGACAATATGTAACTATTAACTATATGACGAGCCATGATTTGGCTATCAATTCCGAGTGTCTGTTGGTGCCTTTAACATGGTCTAAGGAAACTATAAATGGTATCCTGATCACAACAATAACCTTCACACAGGAACTTGTCAGATGAAAGAAGTTTAAATGTGGTGTGTTAAATGTGTCAGATGGGAATCCCAAATAATCCCACCACAACAAAAATTAGAGTAACAATACTGAAAAAAAGCTAACCGACAGCAGATCAATTTGCTGCCAAGATGCAGGTCTCTAATACACAGCAGCCGGCTCCATGCACTGTTAGGATGAAGTCCGTCACCTCTATAAATCACTCGACATAATAAAGGCAATGGTCCAAGATAAAGTAAGTCCTGATACCCCACAACAGCTATGAGGGACCTGCTGGCTTTGCACAAAATTCTACCATCTATTCCTAGCTCAAAATATATAACCATTAATACATCAAATAAGAATAAAGTTCAATTTCACAGACGGAAAAGTCGTTCGATGGTTAGCAACTACAGATCAGTGAAACATATGTCTATTACTGTCAAATTAAGTTTGAGACAAGAATGTCACAACAAATGACCGCATTTTAGTCATCGTCACTGGTTACTGTGTAGTTGTCACAATTATTTCAGAAAAGGTATAGTTCTGCTTCGGATATCTTCTTAAAGATATCTCCACTGTGTTGTCAGTGACTGGATGATGATTCCAGGGTACGTCGTTGCTGGATGATGATTCCAGGGTACGTCGTTGCTGGATGATGATTCCAGGGTACGTCGTTGCTGGATGATGATTCCAGGGTACGTCGTTGCTGGATGATGATTCCATGGTACGTCATTGATGGATGATGATTAAAGGGTACATCGTTGATGGATGATGATTCCAGGGTACGTCGTTGCTGGATGATGATTCCAGGGTACGTCGTTGATGGATGATGATTAAAGGGTACGTCGTTGCTGGATGACGATTCCAAGGTACGTCGTTGCTGGATGATGATTCCAGGGTACGTCGTTGATGGATGATGATTAAAGGGTACGTCGTTGCTGGATGATGATTCCAAGGTACGTCGTTGCTGGATGATGATTCCAAGGTACGTCGTTACTGGATGATGATTCCAAGGTACGTCGTTGCTGGATTCCGTCGCGTCGTTCCTGGATTTGTTGGCGTGAAATGTCTACTTCCGAGATTAACTCCTCATCCCTGAATCTGCAACGACTGCATTTTATTAACCTAGTACACAAACAATCATAGATATACTGACTGCTTTGAGATCATTAATTGCAGCTGGTAGCAATTTATTACAGAGGAGGGCAACGGGAGGTTACTGTTTTTTAGCAGTGAAAATACCGGCACCCGGACGAGCGAAAACAGCATCATCTGTGATGAGGTAAAAATCTTGAAAAATAAATTTGAGCTTTTCAATGATCATGGAAAGTAGCATACGGAGCCTATCAAGACAGGTATCGAAGAACCTTAAAGCCTAAAGACGCATCTCATGTTCTTAAAGACGCATCTCATGTTCCTAAAGATTCATCTCGTTTTCTTAAACACGCATCTCGTCTTCTTAAAGACGCATCTCGTGTTCTTAAAGACGTCTCTCGTCCTATTAAAGACGCATATAGTGTTCTTAAAGATTCATCTCGTCTTCTTAAAGACGCATCTCGTGTTCTTAAAGACGTCTCTCGTCCTATTAAAGACGCATATAGTGTTCTTAAAGATTCATCTCGTCTTCTTAAAGACGCATCTCGTCTTCTTAAAGACGCATCTCGTCTTCTTAAAGACACATCTCGTGTTCTTGGCGGCAGGGGGACGCAAAACTTAAAATGAAACGCACGCTCGCCTTATTCTTCAGTACTCAACACTCAACTGATGGGCCTAACCTTCACAATTTATCTGAATTCTGGACAAAGTAGAGAGCCGTTGGAGAGAGAGAGAGTGAGAGAGAGAGAGAGAGAGAGAGAGAGAGAGAGAGAGAGAGAGAGAGAGAGAGAGAGAGAGAGAGAGAGAGAGAGAGAGAGAGAGAGAGAGAGAGAGAGAGAGAGAGAGAGAGAGGGAGAGAGAGAGAGAGAGAGAGAGAGAGAGAGAGAGAGAAAGGGGGATGGAGAGACGGAGAGAGAGACGATATAGAGAAGAGAAATGAGGAGTGAAAGTTTAAGATGAGAAGAGACGGAAGGAGTGGAAGAACCAAGAGAGTAAAACAGAAGGAAAGGTGGGTGATGGTATGGAGGGAAAGTAGGAACGAAAAATAGTAAAACGGAGGTAGGAAGAGTTGACAGAGTGGGGCTCAGAAACAAGCGGAAGGGAGGAACAAAATGAAAGGGAGGGGGAAGAAATAAAAGGGAGAGAGAGGAAGGTAGAGGAAATGGTAACCAGTTTGTGCATTGATTTTGTACACAACAATAAATGAACACTTACCATCCCCTACCCCCCAAAAAATTAAATTCACGACGGATCAACGCCCTGACTTTCTGACTTTTTGGGCGTAGCTTAGTGAATGACGCTAAGATTTAAGAAGAAGACAAAGAAGAAGAAGAAGAAGAAGAAGAAGAAGAAGAAGAAGAAGAAGAAGAAGAAGAAGAAGAAGAAGAAGAAGAAGAAGAAGAAGAAGAAGAAGAAGAAGAAGAAGAAGAAGAAGAAGAAGAAGAAGAAGAAGAAGAAGAAGAAGAAGAAGAAGAAGAGAAGAAGAAGAAGAAGAAGAAGAAGAAGAAGAAGAAGAAGAAGAAGAAGAAGAAGAAGAAGAAGAAGAAGAAGAAGAAGAAGAAGAAGAAGAAGAAGAAGAAGAAGAAGAAGAAGAAGAAGAAGAAGAAGAAGAAGAAGAAGAAGAAGAAGAAGAAGAAGAAGAAGAAGAAGAAGAAGAAGAAGAAGAAAGAAGAAGAAGGAGAAGAAGAAGAAGAAGAAGAAGAAGAAGAAGAAGAAGAAGAAGAAGAAGAAGAAGAAGAAGAAGAAGAAGAAGAAGAAGAAGAAGAAGAAGAAGAAGAAGAAGAAGAAGAAGAAGAAGAAGAAGAGGAAGAAGATACTTGAAAAATTTGTTCTACCCAGGTCATTTTGCAAATTTACTATGGCCTGTCGCTATGACATGCTTCTCGTTGACCATTGATGTCAAAGACAGAGATCGAGTGGGTACAAGTTTTAAGTAGGCAGATATATGGTAGGTGAAGATGAAGCGCCTTCCTTAAGTGCCAAAAGGCCAATACACATTTTATTCACTTCAACTCTCGGATCTCGAACCGCAGACCAAAAAAGCAGCAGCTCCCTCACCAATCGAGTTTTACCTACTGAGCCACCAGCATCCACAATGTGGAAGGGTCTCAGAGACACCAATCTGGTGTCCAACTAGAACTTTTGGCCTTACCTGAGGAAAAGTGGGGATATGCCACCTGAAGCACCGTGAGAGTGAGTATAGTTGGATCCCACAAGGAGCACTCTCTTGGGACACGCAAGAGCGAATCCCTGGGACACATAGCAGCAATTTCCAAGACTCATAACTGCCCCCTTCCTGACACAACCAACAGCTTCCTCTAAAGACACTGAACAGTTCTTTTCCGAGGAACCAACGGAAAAAAAAGTTTCCATTGAGGACTCAACAGATGCTCCGTGGGAGACAGAGACGCTACTTTCTGACCCAGTCGACAGCTAATCTACGGAACACGACAGTTCCTCACTTGAACACACAAAAACCCATTCTCTCAATACACAACAGCAAAAAGCGATCCAATTCGAGAAAGAGAGAACGGATAATTATATTGGTTTTCGTTGTCATAATAACATAGCAGAAGATATGACAACCCAGTCTGATAAACAACTTGATAATGGTCCAGAACGGACCGAAACGTCGTCCATTCTCCATTTTCTAATGTGTGGTTTGGTCATCATTGGTTCTGGTTCCTCCAATATTTTCCCCCGTTTTCTACCGTTTTCAATAAACTTAAGTTAAATAAATCTGTATGCTCATAATTTCTCATCTGTCACAAGTTGATGGGATTTTATCCCTTGAAAGTCACATCACCAATGTGTTCTCACTTACATGTTCTCATCTATATGTAGGCATATAACCCTGAAAGCCATATGACGATTTTAAGTTTACCAGAGGAAAATACCACCTTCATCGTAAAGAATTTTTTTTTCAGACAATCTGTTTATGAGGATAATGGTTTTGAGTATAAATCCCTATGATTACCAAAATTTTACTCCTCGCTGGTTATTATTATCCCCCCAAAAACGAGCAAACTTGCTATTATGCATGAAAAGTAAAGAATTTGAAGATTTTTGGAGTAAGTAGCACCATCATGTGCAAAAAATATTTATAAAAACTAGATTTGATATAGGCGGTACCCGAGTCCCTGTCTGACTCTCTCTCTCTCTCTCTCTCTCTCTCTCTCTCTCTCTCTCTCGCTCTCTCTCTCTCTCTCTCTCTCTCTCTCTCTCTCTCTCTCTCTCTCTCTCTCTCTCTTTCTGAACATCCAATATACACACCCAGTACACAACACAACAACAACGTATCTTTACAACTGTTACGCTGATGGAAAGTTGTAACAACATTGATGTTACGTTGTGTGTGTATGTGCGCGCGCGTGTGTGTGTGTGTGTGTGTGTGTGTGGTGTGTGTGTGTGTGTGTGTGTGTGTGTTGTGTGTGTGTGTGTGTGTTGTGTGTGTGTGTGTGTGTGTGTGTGTGTGTATGTGAGGGATGACTGTTGGAAAACTCAACGGAAAACCGAACTCTCCAATTCTGACTCTACTGGAGTCTATGGTTGTCGCAATAAGAGCCAATCCTACTTAACGTTGGGCATGGGGATCAACCCCCATGTGACACCATCCATTCACAAATTACAATGGAATATGTAATTCCATTTTCCAATTCCAAGAAACTCCAGCTAAGGAAAAACAAAAATATTCTGAACAATATTTATAACAACGTTGTTAGGCTTAGTGATAGGAAAAAACTATTATATGTAAACTTTCAAGATATAACTACGCGTCAATGGACCGACAATGCTAAAATGGCACTCAATTAGAAATGTTTTCCTCATGGTTTAAACATGCCAGTTCATGACGCCCCAAACAACATGAAAAAGTGAACACTGAACCCCCAATGCAATTCAAATATAAGCATTGAATGCCACATCAACAGATTTGAGGTCGGTGAGGAATAAATCATGTCATTCAGTGATGAATTACTGTTTCAGGCACTTTAACTAGAACATACTATTGATTCCTATTCCTGCCTCAGTTATGAGGGAGATATTTCCTCTCGATCCGAGACATTGTGTCACCTCGCAACAGGCTGAAAAGCCCACAACCTCCGCCAGAACATGATAATCTATACCAATCAACATATACCTATAAATTTTATCTGGCAGTCGACTGCAATTTCTAAAATATAACTCTCGGTACGCTTCGCTCTTCCTGATTGAATTGGAATCCCTATTTCTGATATATAATCAAACAATGGTTCGCTGTCACTCTCTTCTGATTGATCGAGTCAGACACTTCATGAAGCAATGAAACATTTGAGAAGATTACATGTCACTATTGTCTTTGTAATAAAAGTATATAACAAAACAACTACTAAATAAGTAAACATTCGTTGACTAAAACATGGAGTTATTAACCAAATATGAGAGAAATCACGTGTTTGTGCTTTATCTGTTATCTGCTAATCAATCTCTGTTTGTGATAAAAGGAAACCTGAACTCCTGTATGACTCTATTTAGCTTGAATATGTGAAAGAAGACCAAGAATCTCTACAATACCTCATACATAACTTTAGGAGTGGATACTATAAAAGGAATGTAACTCTCAAGCCTTAGAAAAAAGGGACCGAAAGAAAAGTTAGGAATCAGAGAGAAAAAAAGACATACCCTCTGTAAGCGCGAACATGTGAGCTTTTATGTGTGAGCACCTTTAGGGAAGCGCTCTCTCACCAGCACTCACTCCACCAACACGGTGTTTAAGTGATGACTGACCAGCTGCTGACAGCCCTCATGCCACGACCATTAGTCGCTTGGGACTTCATAAAAAAAACAAGCTCTTACATGCACGCGAACAGCAAAACACACACACACACACACACACACACACACACACACACACACACACACACACACACACACACACACAGACGTTAGAAAGAATTTTTTCAGTGTCAGAGTAGTTAATAAATGCAATGCACTAGGAAGTGATGTGGTGGAGGCTGACTCCATACACAGTTTCAAATGTAGATATGATAGAGCCCAGTAGGCTCAGGAATCTGTACACCAGTTGATTGACAGTTGAGAGGCGGGACAAAAGAGCCAAAGCTCAACCCCCGCAAGCACAATTAGGTGAGTACAATTAGGTGAGTACACACACACACACACACACACACACACACACACACACACACACACACACACACACACACACACACACACACACACACACACACACACACACACACTCTCTCTCTCTCTCTCACTCACTCTCTCTCTCTCTCTCTCTCTCTCTCTCTCTCTCTCTCTCTCTCTCTCTCTCTCTCTCTCTCTCTCTCTCTCCTCTCTCTCTCTCTCTCTCTCTCTCTCTCTCCTCTCCTCTCTCTCTCTCTCTCTCTCTCCCTCCCTCCCACCTTTTACAAGACATATGACGTCAACAAACCGGTGTACCTTCAGGTATGCCCTCAGGTGGTGTAGGTGTCCTCCCGGAGTTACTCCAGGTGTGTTTGACATGTGTCAAGCCAAAAATACCGCAAAACAGACTGTGGAGAGTAAATAAGCATGTCAATCAGAACTGTCATTAATTTGCCTGCCAAACACCTTGACAACAACACCACGACACCATTAGGATATGGTCGGAGTTTAGCCGCCTGTACCAAAAAAATATAAATTATGTAGACATTGCCTAGGTTTTTTTTAAACCAGGAATGGCAACTTCCCCTGGTGATAATATGTCCATTTGTTCCATAAAAGTCAGCCTCATAAAATCGATGGTCTGCTGAACGAGAGTATACCCCTCGCTCAGCAGTATACTCTTGTATACTGCTGAACATACTATAAATCATGCTATAAATCTTGTGAACATACTCGAGTATGTTCACAAGATTTTGTTCAGACACCCCTAATGTCCCTGCATCTTTATTTTGAAGACGATGAGTCGCAATGACGTGGCGGAAGAAATTACAAACCACGACACAGAAGAAAGAGAAGCGACGACGTTTTCGGTTCGTCCTGGACTATTAGCCTCACACGACTTATTATTGGTCCAGGACGGACCGAAACGTCCATCTTCTGAGTTGTGGTTTGGTCAACGTTATTTTGACATTCCGGATGTAAATTCCAATTTCTCTAGCATTACAGGTAGGATAAATAAAGGAGTTTATGATATTCGTACGCAAGTAGTTGGACGAATGTCTTCCAATTTTAAATTAGATTGTTTTATTATTATTCGTAAAAATATACCTAAAGTCTTTATAAGGCTGTAATATTGTTAAAACAATTTACTGAGATGACTCCTGACCGAGAAATTAACTAACTAATTGTGCAGTAATTTACTGAACCTAACAGGTTTCCTTACATTATAAATTTAAGGGGATGAATAATATTGACTCTGCTAAATAACTTTGTTAAGAAAATTAGTACAACCTTGCGGGGATATAATTACCTTTTGCAAAACATTGAATGATTCAATACCCAACCACTTGGGTTGACGGTAGAATGACGGTTTCGCTTTTTTTCAGGTTTGCGTTCAATCCCTAACCGTCCACGTAGTTGGGTACCATTCCTTACCCCTGTCCCATCCCAAATCCTTATCCTGACCACTTCCCAGTGCTATATAATCGTAATGGCTTAGCGCTTTCCCTTGACAGTTCCCCTCCCTTCAATGCTTGAAATGATGAAATTCAATAGACTCTCAACCTACAGTTAACTAGACTGTACTGTGCTAGGACTGCTACTTGTCATGTTAACTAGACTGTACTGTGCTAGGACTGTTACTTGTCATGTTAACTAGACTGTACTGTGCAAGGACTGTTACTTATCATGTTAACTAGACTGTACTGTGCTAGGACTGTTACTTATCATGTTAACTAGACTGTACTGTGCTAGGACTGTTACTTGTCATGTTAACTAGACTGTACTGTGCAAGGACTGTTACTTATCATGTTAACTAGACTGTACTGTGCTAGTACTGTTACTTGTCATGTTAACTAGACTGTACTGAGCTAGGACTGTTACTTATCATGTTAACTAGACTGTACTGAGCTAGGACTGTTACTTATCATGTTAACTAGACTGTACTGTGCTAGGACTGTTACTTGTCATGTTAACTAGACTGTACTGTGCTAGGACTGTTACGTATCATGTTAACTAGACTGTACTGTGCTAGGACTGTTACTTGTCATGTTAACTAGACTGTACTGTGCTAGGACTGTTACGTATCATGTTAACTAGACTGTACTGTGCTAGGACTGTTACCTATCATGTTAACTAGACTGTACTGTGCTAGGACTGTTACCTATCATGTTAACTAGACTGTACTGTGCTAGGACTGTTACCTATCATGTTAACTAGACTGTACTGTGCTAGGACTGTTACCTATCATGTTAACTAGACTGTACTGTGCTAGGACTGTTACCTATCATGTTAACTAGACTGTACTGTGCAAGGACTGTTACTTATCATGTTAACTAGACTGTACTGTGCTAGGACTGCTACTTATCATGTTAACTAGACTGTACTGTGCTAGGACTGTTACTTATCATGTTACCTAGACTGTACTGTGCAAGGACTGTTACTTATCATGTTAACTAGACTGTACTGTGCTAGGACTGTTACTTATCATGTTAACTAGACTGTACTGTGCTAGTACTGTTACCTATCATGTTAACTAGACTGTACTGTGGTAGGACTGTTACCTATCATGTTAACTAGACTGTACTGTGCTAGGACTGCTACTTGTCATGTTAACTAGACTGTACTGTGGTAGGACTGTTACTTATCATGTTAACTAGACTGTACTGTGCTAGGACTGTTACCTATCATGTTAACTAGACTGTACTGTGCTAGGACTGTTACCTATCATGTTAACTAGACTGTACTGTGCTAGTACTGTTACTTGTCATGTTAACTAGACTGTACTGAGCTAGGACTGTTACCTATCATGTTAACTAGACTGTACTGAGCTTGGACTGTTACCTATCATGTTAACTAGACTGTACTGAGCTAGGACTGTGACCTATCATGTTAACTAGACTGTACTGAGCTTGGACTGTTACTTATCATGTTAACTAGACTGTACTGTGCTAGGACTGCTACTTATCATGTTTACTAGAGTGTACTGAGCTAGGACTGTGACCTATCATGTTAACTAGACTGTACTGAGCTTGGACTGTTACTTATCATGTTAACTAGACTGTACTGTGCTAGGACTGCTACTTATCATGTTTACTAGACTGTACTGAGCTTGGACTGTTACAACTCGTGTTGATTACACTCCAGTGGGTGTATGGAGGGTTGTGAAGGCAATTCATCATCGGCGCATCAGCCC
>NW_025575057.1:0-30908 GCF_020424385.1 Procambarus clarkii | reverse complement strand
TTTTTGGCCGGTAGCGGCGAAAATCGCGCTATTTTTGCCCGCCAGCTGCAAAAATCGTATAGTTTCTGGCCGCTAGCGGCGAAAATCGCACGATTTTCGGCCGTTAGCCGCAAAAATCGCCCGATTTTTGGCCGCTAGCGGCGAAAATCGCACGGTTTTTGGTCGCTAGCGGCGAAAATCGCGCGATTTTTGGCCGGTAGCGGCGAAAATCGCGATTTTTGCCCGCCAGCTGCGAAAATCGCATGGATTTTGGCCGCTAGCGGTGAAAATCACGCGGTTTTTGGCCGGTAGCGGCGAAAATCGCGCTATTTTTCCCCGCCAGCTGCAAAAATCGCATAGTTTCTGGCCGCTAGCGGCAGTAATCGCGCGATTTTTGGCCGCTAGCGGCGAAATTCGCACGATTTTTGGCCGCTAGCGGCGAAATGTGCACGATTTTTGGCTGCTAGCGGCGAAAATCGCCCCATTTTTGGCCGCTAGCGGCGAAAATCGGTCGATTTTTGGCAGGTAGCGGCGAAAATCGGTCGATTTTTGGCATGTAGCGGCGAAATTCGCGCAATTTTTGCCTGCCAGCTGCAAAAATTGCATGGTTTCTGGCCGCTAGCGTCGAGAAAACCGCGGTTTTCGGCCGTTAGCGGCAAAACTCGCCCGATTTTTGGCCGCTAGCGGCGAAAATCGCACTGTTTTTGGCCGCTAGCGGCGAAAATCGCGCGATTTTTGGCCGGTCGCGGCGAAAATCGCGATTTTTGCCCGCCTGCTGCGAAAATCGCATGTTTTTTGGCCGCTAGCGGCGAAAATCGCCCCATTTTTGGCCGCTAGCGGCGAAAATAGCCCCTTTTTTGGCCGCTAGCGGCGAAAATCGGTCGATCGTAGCGGCGAAATTCGCGCGATTTTTGCCTGCCAGCTGCAGCGGTTTCGAAAAATCGAGGTTTTCGGCCGTTAGCGGCAAAACTCGCCCGATTTTGGCCGCTAGCGGCGAAATCGCACGGTTTTTGGCCGCTAGCGGCGAAAACCGCACGGTTTTTAGCCGGTAGCGGCGAAAATCGCGATTTTTGCCCGCCAGCTGCGATTATCGCATGTTTTTTTGGCGCTAGCGGCGAAAATCGCGCGGTTTTTGGACGGTAGGGGCGAAAATCGCGCTATTTTTGCCCGCCAGCTGCAAAAATCGCATAGTTTCTGGCCGCTAGCGGCGAAAATCGCGCGATTTTTGGCCGCTATCGGCGAAATTCGCACGATTTTTGGCCGCTAGCGGCGAAATTTGCACGATTTTTGGCCGCTAGCGGCGAAAATCGCCCCATTTTTGGCCGCTAGCGGCGAAAATAGCCCCTTTTTTGGCCGGTAGCGGCGAAAATCGCGATTTTTGCCCACCAGCTGCGAAAATCGCATTGATTTTTGCCGCTAGTGGTGAAAATCGCGATGTTTTTGGCCGGTAGCGGCGAAAATCGCGCGATTTTTGCCCGCCAGCTGCAAAAATCGCAATGGTTTCTGGCCGCTAGCGTCGAAAATAGCGCGGATTTCGGCCGTTATCCGTAAAAATCGCCCGATTTTTGGCCGCTAGCGGCGAAAATCGCACGGTTTTTGGCCGCTAGCGGCGAAAATCGCGCGATTTTTGGCCGGTAGCGGCGAAAATCGCGATTTTTGCCCGCCAGCTGCGAAAATCGCATGGTTTTTGGCCGCTAGCGGCGAAAATCGCGCTATTTTTGGCCGCTAGCGGCGAAATTCGCACGATTTTTGCCGCCAGCTGCGAAAATCGCCCCTTTTTGGCCGCTAGCGGCGAAAATCGCTTGGTTTTTGGCATGCTAGCGGCGAAAATCGCGCTATTTTTGGCCGCCAGCTGCGAAAATCTCGATTTTTGCCCGCCAGCGTCAAAAATCGCCCGATTTTTGGCCGCTAGCGGCGAAAATCGCACGGTTTTTGGCCGCGAGCGGCGAAAATCGCGCTTTTTTTGGCCGGTAGCGGCGAAAATCGCGATTTTTGCCCGTCAGCTGCGAAAATCGCATGTTTTTTGGCCGTTAGCGGCGAAAATCGCGCGGTTTTTGGACGGTAGCGGCGAAAATCGCGCTATTTTTGCCCGCCAGCTGCAAAAATCGCATAGTTTCTGGCCGCTAGCGGCGAAAATCGCGCGATTTTTGGCCGCTATCGGCGAAATTCGCACGATTTTTGGCCGCTAGCGGCGAAAATCGCACGATTTTTGGCAT
Source organism: Procambarus clarkii (assembly GCF_020424385.1). Taxonomy (NCBI): domain Eukaryota; kingdom Metazoa; phylum Arthropoda; class Malacostraca; order Decapoda; family Cambaridae; genus Procambarus; species Procambarus clarkii. The sequence continues at coordinate 28,713 of NW_025575057.1, read as the reverse complement.
GTAGCGGCGAAATTCGCGCGATTTTTGCCTGCCAGCTGCAAAAATTGCATGGTTTTTGGCCGCTAGCGTCGAAAATCGCGCGGATTTTTGCCCGTTAGCCGCAAAAATCGCACGGTTTTTTTTGGCCGCTAGCGGCGAAAATCGCACGATTTTTGCCGCTAGCGGCGAAAATCGCGCTATTTTTGCCCGCCAGCTGCAAAAATCGCATAGTTTCTGGCCGCTAGCGGCGAAAATCGCGCGATTTTTGGCCGCTATCGGCGAAATTCGCACGATTTTTGGCCGCTAGCGGCGAAATTTGCACGATTTTTGGCCGCTAGCGGCGAAAATCGCCCCATTTTTGGCCGCTAGCGGCGAAAATAGCCCCTTTTTTGGCCGCTAGCGGCGAAAATCGGTCGATTTTTGGCAGGTAGCGGCGAAATTCGCGCGATTTTTGCCCGCCAGCTGCAAAAATCGCAATGGTTTCTGGCCGCTAGCGTCGAAAATAGCGTGGATTTCGGCCGTCAGCCGCAAAAATCGCCCGATTTTTTACCGCTAGCGGCGAAAATCGCACGATTTTGGCCGCTAGCGGCGAAAATCGCGCTATTTTTGGCCGGTAGCGGCGAAAATCGCGATTTTTGCCCGCCAGCTGCGAAAATCGCATGGATTTTGGCCGCTAGCGGTGAAAATCGCGCGGTTTTTGGCCGGTAGCGGCGAAAATCGCGCTATTTTTGCCCGCCAGCTGCAAAAATCGTATAGTTTCTGGCCGCTAGCGGCGAAAATCGCACGATTTTCGGCCGTTAGCCGCAAAAATCGCCCGATTTTTGGCCGCTAGCGGCGAAAATCGCACGGTTTTTGGTCGCTAGCGGCGAAAATCGCGCTATTTTTGGCCGGTAGCGGCGAAAATCGCGATTTTTGCCCGCCAGCTGCGAAAATCGCATGGATTTTGGCCGCTAGCGGTGAAAATCGCGCGGTTTTTGGCCGGTAGCGGCGAAAATCGCGCTATTTTTGCCCGCCAGCTGCAAAAATCGTATAGTTTCTGGCCGCTAGCGGCGAAAATCGCACGATTTTCGGCCGTTAGCCGCAAAAATCGCCCGATTTTTGGCCGCTAGCGGCGAAAATCGCACGGTTTTTGGTCGCTAGCGGCGAAAATCGCGCGATTTTTGGCCGGTAGCGGCGAAAATCGCGATTTTTGCCCGCCAGCTGCGAAAATCGCATGGATTTTGGCCGCTAGCGGTGAAAATCACGCGGTTTTTGGCCGGTAGCGGCGAAAATCGCGCTATTTTTCCCCGCCAGCTGCAAAAATCGCATAGTTTCTGGCCGCTAGCGGCAGTAATCGCGCGATTTTTGGCCGCTAGCGGCGAAATTCGCACGATTTTTGGCCGCTAGCGGCGAAATGTGCACGATTTTTGGCTGCTAGCGGCGAAAATCGCCCCATTTTTGGCCGCTAGCGGCGAAAATCGGTCGATTTTTGGCAGGTAGCGGCGAAAATCGGTCGATTTTTGGCATGTAGCGGCGAAATTCGCGCAATTTTTGCCTGCCAGCTGCAAAAATTGCATGGTTTCTGGCCGCTAGCGTCGAGAAAACCGCGGTTTTCGGCCGTTAGCGGCAAAACTCGCCCGATTTTTGGCCGCTAGCGGCGAAAATCGCACTGTTTTTGGCCGCTAGCGGCGAAAATCGCGCGATTTTTGGCCGGTCGCGGCGAAAATCGCGATTTTTGCCCGCCTGCTGCGAAAATCGCATGTTTTTTGGCCGCTAGCGGCGAAAATCGCCCCATTTTTGGCCGCTAGCGGCGAAAATAGCCCCTTTTTTGGCCGCTAGCGGCGAAAATCGGTCGATTTTTGGCATGTAGCGGCGAAATTCGCGCGATTTTTGCCTGCCAGCTGCAAAAATTGCATGGTTTCTGGCCGGTAGCGTCGAAAATATCGAGGTTTTCGGCCGTTAGCGGCAAAACTCGCCCGATTTTTGCCCCCTAGCGGCGAATATCGCACGGTTTTTGGCCGCTAGCGGCGAAAACCGCACGGTTTTTAGCCGGTAGCGGCGAAAATCGCGATTTTTGCCCGCCAGCTGCGATTATCGCATGTTTTTTTGGCGCTAGCGGCGAAAATCGCGCGGTTTTTGGACGGTAGGGGCGAAAATCGCGCTATTTTTGCCCGCCAGCTGCAAAAATCGCATAGTTTCTGGCCGCTAGCGGCGAAAATCGCGCGATTTTTGGCCGCTATCGGCGAAATTCGCACGATTTTTGGCCGCTAGCGGCGAAATTTGCACGATTTTTGGCCGCTAGCGGCGAAAATCGCCCCATTTTTGGCCGCTAGCGGCGAAAATAGCCCCTTTTTTGGCCGCTAGCGGCGAAAATTTTTGCCCACCAGCTGCGAAAATCGCATTGATTTTTGCCGCAGTGTAAAATCGCGGCGAAAAATCGCGCGATTTTTGCCTGCCAGCTGCAAAAATTGCATGGTTTCTGGCCGCTAGCGTCGAAAATAGCGCGGATTTCGGCCGTTAGCCGCAAAAATCGCCCGATTTTTGGCCGCTAGCGGCGAAAATCGCACGATTTTTGGCCGCTAGCGGCGAAAATCGCGCGATTTTTGGCCGCCAGCGGCGAAAATCGCGATTTTTGCCCGCTAGCGGCGAAAATCGCATGATTTTTGGCCGCCAGCGGCGAAAATCGCGCGGTTTTTGGCCGCTAGCGGCGAAAATCGCGCTATTTTTGGCCGCCAGCTGCGAAAATCGTATGGTTTTTGGCCGCTAGCGGCGAAAATAGCTTGGTTTTCGGTCGCTAGTGGCGAAAATCGCGCTATTTTTGGCCGGTAGCTGCGAAAATCTCGATTTTTGCCCGCCAGCCGCAAAAATCGCCCGATTTTTGGCCTCTAGGGGCGAAAATCGCACGGTTTTTGGCCGTTAGCGGCGAAAATCGCGCTATTTTTGGCCGGTAGCGGCGAAAATCGCGATTTTTGCCCGTCAGCTGCGAAAATCGCATGTTTTTTGGCCGTTAGCGGCGAAAATCGCGCGGTTTTTGGACGGTAGCGGCGAAAATCGCGCTATTTTTGCCCGCCAGCTGCAAAAATCGCATAGTTTCTGGCCGCTAGCGGCGAAAATCGCGTGATTTTTGGCCGCTATCGGCGATATTCGCACGATTTTTGGCCGCTAGCGGCGAAAATCGGTCGATTTTGGGCATGTAGCGGCGAAATTCGTGCGATTTTTGCCTGCCAGCTGCAAAAATTGCATGGTTTCTGGCCGCTATCGTCGAAAATAGCGCGGATTTCAGCCGTTAGCCGCAAAAATCGCACGGTTTTTGGCCGCTAGCGGCGAATATCGCACGATTTTGGCCGCTAGCGGCGAAAATCGCGCTATTTTTGCCCGCCAGCTGCAAAAATCGCATAGTTTCTGGCCGCTAGCGGCGAAAATCGCGCGATTTTTGGCCGCTATCGGCGAAATTCGCACGATTTTTGCCCGCTAGCGGCGAAATTTGCACGATTTTTGGCCGCTAGCGGCGAAAATCGCCCCATTTTTGGCCGCTAGCGGCGAAAATAGCCCCTTTTTTGGCCGCTAGCGGCGAAAATCGGTCGATTTTTGGCAGGTAGCGGCGAAATTCGCGCGATTTTTGCCCGCCAGCTGCAAAAATCGCAATGGTTTCTGGCCGCTAGCGTCGAAAATAGCGTGGATTTCGGCCGTCAGCCGCAAAAATCACCCGATTTTTTACCGCTAGCGGCGAAAATCGCACGATTTTGGCCGCTAGCGGCGAAAATCGCGCTATTTTTGGCCGGTAGCGGCGAAAATCGCGATTTTTGCCCGCCAGCTGCGAAAATCGCATGGATTTTGGCCGCTAGCGGTGAAAATCGCGCGGTTTTTGGCCGGTAGCGGCGAAAATCGCGCTATTTTTGCCCGCCAGCTGCAAAAATCGTATAGTTTCTGGCCGCTAGCGGCGAAAATCGCACGATTTTCGGCCGTTAGCCGCAAAAATCGCCCGATTTTTGGCCGCTAGCGGCGAAAATCGCACGGTTTTTGGTCGCTAGCGGCGAAAATCGCGCTATTTTTGGCCGGTAGCGGCGAAAATCGCGATTTTTGCCCGCCAGCTGCGAAAATCGCATGGATTTTGGCCGCTAGCGGTGAAAATCGCGCGGTTTTTGGCCGGTAGCGGCGAAAATCGCGCTATTTTTGCCCGCCAGCTGCAAAAATCGTATAGTTTCTGGCCGCTAGCGGCGAAAATCGCACGATTTTCGGCCGTTAGCCGCAAAAATCGCCCGATTTTTGGCCGCTAGCGGCGAAAATCGCACGGTTTTTGGTCGCTAGCGGCGAAAATCGCGCGATTTTTGGCCGGTAGCGGCGAAAATCGCGATTTTTGCCCGCCAGCTGCGAAAATCGCATGGATTTTGGCCGCTAGCGGTGAAAATCACGCGGTTTTTGGCCGGTAGCGGCGAAAATCGCGCTATTTTTCCCCGCCAGCTGCAAAAATCGCATAGTTTCTGGCCGCTAGCGGCAGTAATCGCGCGATTTTTGGCCGCTAGCGGCGAAATTCGCACGATTTTTGGCCGCTAGCGGCGAAATGTGCACGATTTTTGGCTGCTAGCGGCGAAAATCGCCCCATTTTTGGCCGCTAGCGGCGAAAATCGGTCGATTTTTGGCAGGTAGCGGCGAAAATCGGTCGATTTTTGGCATGTAGCGGCGAAATTCGCGCAATTTTTGCCTGCCAGCTGCAAAAATTGCATGGTTTCTGGCCGCTAGCGTCGAGAAAACCGCGGTTTTCGGCCGTTAGCGGCAAAACTCGCCCGATTTTTGGCCGCTAGCGGCGAAAATCGCACGGTTTTTGGCCGCTAGCGGCGAAAATCGCGCGATTTTTGGCCGGTCGCGGCGAAAATCGCGATTTTTGCCCGCCTGCTGCGAAAATCGCATGTTTTTTGGCCGCTAGCGGCGAAAATCGCCCCATTTTTGGCCGCTAGCGGCGAAAATAGCCCCTTTTTTGGCCGCTAGCGGCGAAAATCGGTCGATTTTTGGCATGTAGCGGCGAAATTCGCGCGATTTTTGCCTGCCAGCTGCAAAAATTGCATGGTTTCTGGCCGGTAGCGTCGAAAATATCGAGGTTTTCGGCCGTTAGCGGCAAAACTCGCCCGATTTTTGCCCCCTAGCGGCGAATATCGCACGGTTTTTGGCCGCTAGCGGCGAAAACCGCACGGTTTTTAGCCGGTAGCGGCGAAAATCGCGATTTTTGCCCGCCAGCTGCGATTATCGCATGTTTTTTTGGCGCTAGCGGCGAAAATCGCGCGGTTTTTGGACGGTAGGGGCGAAAATCGCGCTATTTTTGCCCGCCAGCTGCAAAAATCGCATAGTTTCTGGCCGCTAGCGGCGAAAATCGCGCGATTTTTGGCCGCTATCGGCGAAATTCGCACGATTTTTGGCCGCTAGCGGCGAAATTTGCACGATTTTTGGCCGCTAGCGGCGAAAATCGCCCCATTTTTGGCCGCTAGCGGCGAAAATAGCCCCTTTTTTGGCCGGTAGCGGCGAAAATCGCGATTTTTGCCCAGCCGAAAATCGCTGCGAAAATCGCATTGATTTTGGCCGCTAGCGGTGAAAATCGCGATGTTTTTGGCCGGTAGCGGCGAAAATCGCGCGATTTTTGCCCGCCAGCTGCGAAAATCGCATAGTTTTTGGCCGCTAGCGGCGAAAATCGCGCGATTTTTGGCCGTTAGCCGCAAAAATCGCCCGATTTTTGGCCGCTAGCGGCGAAAATCGCACAGTTTTTGGTCGCTAGCGGCGAAAATCGCGCGATTTTTGGCCGGTAGCGGCGAAAATCGCGATTTTTGCCCGCCAGCTGCGAAAATCGCATGGATTTTGGCCGCTAGCGGTGAAAATCACGCGGTTTTTGGCCGGTAGCGGCGAAAATCGCGCTATTTTTCCCCGCCAGCTGCAAAAATCGCATAGTTTCTGGCTGCTAGCGGCAGTAATCGCGCGATTTTTGGCCGCTAGCGGCGAAATTCGCACGATTTTTGGCCGCTAGCGGCGAAATTTGCACGATTTTTGGCCGCTAGCGGCGAAAATCGCCCCATTTTTGGCCGCTAGCGGCGAAAATCGCCCGATTTTTGGCCGCTAGCGGCGAAAATCGGTCGATTTTTGGCATGTAGCGGCGAAATTCGCGCGATTTTTGCCCGCCAGCTGCAAAAATCGCATGGTTTCTGGCCGCTAGCGTCGAAAATAGCGCGGTTTTCGGCCGTTAGCCGCAAAAATTGCCCGATTTTTGGCCGCTAGCCGCGAAAATCGCACGGTTTTTGGCCGCTAGCGGCGAAAATCGCGCGATTTTTGGCCGGTAGCGGCGAAAATCGCGATTTTTGCCCGCCAGCTGCGAAAATCGCATGTTTTTGGCCGCTAGCGGCGAAAATCGCGCGGTTTTTGGCCGGTAGCGGCGAAAATCGCGCTATTTTTGCCCGCCAGCTGCAAAAATCGTATAGTTTCTGGCCGCTAGCGGCGAAAATCGCGCGATTTTTGGCCGCCAGCCGCAAAAATCGCCCGATTTTTGGCCGCTAGCGGCGAAAATCGCACGGTTTTTGGCCGCTAGCGGCGAAAATCGCGCGGTTTTGGCCGGTAGCGGCGAAAATCGCGATTTTTGCCCGCCAGCTGCGAAAATCGCATGGATTTTGGCCGCTAGCGGCGAAAATCGCGCGGTTTTTGGCCGGTAGCGGCGAAAATCGCGCTATTTTTGCCCGCCAGCTGCAAAAATCGCATAGTTTCTGGCCGCTAGCGGCGAAAATCGCGCGATTTTCGGCCGTTAGCCGCAAAATTCGCCCGATTTTTGGCCGCTAGCGGCGAAAATCGCACGATTTTTGGCCGCTAGCGGCGAAAATCGCGCGATTTTTGGCCGGTATGGTTTCGGCGAAAATCGCGATTTTTAGCGGCCGCCCGATTTTTGCCCCCTAGCGGCGAAATCGCACGGTTTTTGGCCGCTAGCGGCGAAAATCGCACGATTTTTGGCCGGTAGCGGCGAAAATCGCGCGATTTTTGCCCGCCAGCTGCAAAAATCGCATGGTTTCTGGCCGCTAGCGGCGAAAATCGCGCGGTTTTTGGCCGTTAGCGGCGAAAATCGCGCCGATTTTTGCCCGCTAGCGGCGAAAATCGCACGATTTTTGGCCGCTAGCGGCGAAAATCGCGCGATTTTTGGCCGCTAGCGGCGAAAATCGCACGATTTTTGGCCGCTAGCGGCGAAAATCGCACGATTTTTGGTCGCTAGCGGCGAAAATCGCCCCATTTTTGGCCGCCAGCTGCGAAAATCGCATGTTTTTTGGCCGCTAGCGGCGAAAATCGCGCGGTTTTTGGCAGGTAGCGGCGAAAATCGCGCGATTTTTGCCCGCCAGCTGCAAAAATCGCATAGTTTCTGGCCGCTAGCGGCGAAAATCGCGCGATTTTTGGCCGCTATCGGCGAAATTCGCACGATTTTTGACCGCTAGCGGCGAAAATCGCACGGTTTTTGGTCGCTAGCGGCGAAAATCGCGCTATTTTTGGCCGGTAGCGGCGAAAATCGCGATTTTTGCCCGCCAGCTGCGAAAATCGCATGGATTTTGGCCGCTAGCGGTGAAAATCGCGCGGTTTTTGGCCGGTAGCGGCGAAAATCGCGCTATTTTTGCCCGCCAGCTGCAAAAATCGTATAGTTTCTGGCCGCTAGCGGCGAAAATCGCACGATTTTCGGCCGTTAGCCGCAAAAATCGCCCGATTTTTGGCCGCTAGCGGCGAAAATCGCACGGTTTTTGGTCGCTAGCGGCGAAAATCGCGCTATTTTTGGCCGGTAGCGGCGAAAATCGCGATTTTTGCCCGCCAGCTGCGAAAATCGCATGGATTTTGGCCGCTAGCGGTGAAAATCGCGCGGTTTTTGGCCGGTAGCGGCGAAAATCGCGCTATTTTTGCCCGCCAGCTGCAAAAATCGTATAGTTTCTGGCCGCTAGCGGCGAAAATCGCACGATTTTCGGCCGTTAGCCGCAAAAATCGCCCGATTTTTGGCCGCTAGCGGCGAAAATCGCACGGTTTTTGGTCGCTAGCGGCGAAAATCGCGCGATTTTTGGCCGGTAGCGGCGAAAATCGCGATTTTTGCCCGCCAGCTGCGAAAATCGCATGGATTTTGGCCGCTAGCGGTGAAAATCACGCGGTTTTTGGCCGGTAGCGGCGAAAATCGCGCTATTTTTCCCCGCCAGCTGCAAAAATCGCATAGTTTCTGGCCGCTAGCGGCAGTAATCGCGCGATTTTTGGCCGCTAGCGGCGAAATTCGCACGATTTTTGGCCGCTAGCGGCGAAATGTGCACGATTTTTGGCTGCTAGCGGCGAAAATCGCCCCATTTTTGGCCGCTAGCGGCGAAAATCGGTCGATTTTTGGCAGGTAGCGGCGAAAATCGGTCGATTTTTGGCATGTAGCGGCGAAATTCGCGCAATTTTTGCCTGCCAGCTGCAAAAATTGCATGGTTTCTGGCCGCTAGCGTCGAGAAAACCGCGGTTTTCGGCCGTTAGCGGCAAAACTCGCCCGATTTTTGGCCGCTAGCGGCGAAAATCGCACTGTTTTTGGCCGCTAGCGGCGAAAATCGCGCGATTTTTGGCCGGTCGCGGCGAAAATCGCGATTTTTGCCCGCCTGCTGCGAAAATCGCATGTTTTTTGGCCGCTAGCGGCGAAAATCGCCCCATTTTTGGCCGCTAGCGGCGAAAATAGCCCCTTTTTTGGCCGCTAGCGGCGAAAATCGCACGATTTTTGGCATGTAGCGGCGAAAATCGCGCGATTTTTGGCCGCCAGCGGCGAAAATCATGGATTTTTGGCCGGTAGCGTCGAAAATATCGAGGTTTGGCCGTTAGCGGCGAAATTCGCGCGATTTTTGCCTGCCAGCTGCAAAAATCGCATGGTTTCTGGCCGCTAGCGGCGAAAAAACCGCGGTTTTCGGCCGTTAGCGGCGAAAATCGCCCGATTTTTGCCCGCCAGCTGCGAAAATCGCATGTTTTTTGGCCGCTAGCGGCGAAAATCGCGCGGTTTTTGGCCGGTAGCGGCGAAAATCGCGATTTTTTTCTGCCCGCCTGCTGCGAAAATCGCATGTTTTTTGGCCGCTAGCGGCGAAAATCGCCCCATTTTTGGCCGCTAGCGGCGAAAATAGCCCCTTTTTTGGCCGCTAGCGGCGAAAATCGGTCGATTTTTGGCATGTAGCGGCGAAATTCGCGCGATTTTTGCCTGCCAGCTGCAAAAATTGCATGGTTTCTGGCCGGTAGCGTCGAAAATATCGAGGTTTTCGGCCGTTAGCGGCAAAACTCGCCCGATTTTTGCCCCCTAGCGGCGAATATCGCACGGTTTTTGGCCGCTAGCGGCGAAAACCGCACGGTTTTTAGCCGGTAGCGGCGAAAATCGCGATTTTTGCCCGCCAGCTGCGATTATCGCATGTTTTTTTGGCGCTAGCGGCGAAAATCGCGCGGTTTTTGGACGGTAGGGGCGAAAATCGCGCTATTTTTGCCCGCCAGCTGCAAAAATCGCATAGTTTCTGGCCGCTAGCGGCGAAAATCGCGCGATTTTTGGCCGCTATCGGCGAAATTCGCACGATTTTTGGCCGCTAGCGGCGAAATTTGCACGATTTTTGGCCGCTAGCGGCGAAAATCGCCCCATTTTTGGCCGCTAGCGGCGAAAATAGCCCCTTTTTTGGCCGGTAGCGGCGAAAATCGCGATTTTTGCCCACCAGCTGCGAAAATCGCATTGATTTTTGCCGCTAGCGGTGAAAATCGCGCGGTTTTTGGCCGGTAGCGGCGAAAATCGCGCGATTTTTGCCCGCCAGCTGCAAAAATCGCAATGGTTTCTGGCCGCTAGCGGCGAAAATCGCGCGGATTTCGGCCGTTAGCGGCGAAAATCGCCCGATTTTTGGCCGCTAGCGGCGAAAATCGCACGGTTTTTGGCCGCTAGCGGCGAAAATCGCGCGATGTTTTTGGCCGGTAGCGGGGAAAATCGCGATTTTTGCCCGCCAGCTGCGAAAATCGCATGGTTTTTGGCCGCTAGCGGCGAAAATCGCGCTATTTTTGGCCGCCAGCTGCGAAAATCGTATGGTTTTTGGCCGCTAGCGGCGAAAATAGCTTGGTTTTCGGTCGCTAGCGGCGAAAATCGCGATTTTTGCCCGCCAGCCGCAAAAATCGCCCGATTTTTGGCCGCTAGCGGCGAAAATCGCACGGTTTTTGGCCGGTAGCGGCGAAAATAGCGCTATTTTTGGCCGGTAGCGGCGAAAATCGCGATTTTTGCCCGTCAGCTGCGAAAATCGCATGGTTTTTGGCCGCTAGCGGCGAAAATCGCGCGGTTTTTGGCCGGCGAAAATCGCGCTAGCCCGCCAGCTGCAAAATCGCATAGTTTCTGGCCGCTAGCGGCGAAAATCGCGTGATTTTGGCCGCTAGCGGCGAAATTCGCACGATTTTTGGCCGCTAGCGGCGAAAATCGGTCGATTTTTTTTGGCATGTAGCGGCGAAATTCGCGCGATTTTTGCCTGCCAGCTGCAAAAATTGCATGGTTTCTGGCCGCTATCGTCGAAAATAGCGCGGATTTCGGCCGTTAGCCGCAAAAATCGCCCGATTTTTGGCCGCTAGCGGCGAAAATCGCACGATTTTTGGCCGCTAGCGGCGAAAATAGCCCCTTTTTTGGCCGGTAGCGGCGAAAATCGCGATTTTTGCCCACCAGCTGCGAAAATCGCATTGATTTTTGCCGCTAGCGGTGAAAATCGCGATGTTTTTGGCCGGTAGCGGCGAAAATCGCGCTATTTTTGCCCGCCAGCTGCAAAAATCGTATAGTTTCTGGCCGCTATCGGCGAAAATCGCGCGATTTTCGGCCGTTAGCCGCAAAAATCGCCCGATTTTTGGCCGCTAGCGGCGAAAATCGCACAGTTTTTGGTCGCTAGCGGCGAAAATCGCGCGATTTTTGGCCGGTAGCGGCGAAAATCGCGATTTTTGCCCGCCAGCTGCGAAAATCGCATGGATTTTGGCCGCTAGCGGTGAAAATCACGCGGTTTTTGGCCGGTAGCGGCGAAAATCGCGCTATTTTTCCCCGCCAGCTGCAAAAATCGCATAGTTTCTGGCCGCTAGCGGCAGTAATCGCGCGATTTTTGGCCGCTAGCGGCGAAATTCGCACGATTTTTGGCCGCTAGCGGCGAAATTTGCACGATTTTTGGCCGCTAGCGGCGAAAATCGCCCCATTTTTGGCCGCTAGCGGCGAAAATCGGTCGATTTTTGGCAGGTAGCGGCGAAAATCGGTCGATTTTTGGCATGTAGCGGCGAAATTCGCGCGATTTTTGCCTGCCAGCTGCAAAAATTGCATGGTTTCTGGCCGCTAGCGTCGAAAAAACCGCGGTTTTCGGCCGTTAGCGGCAAAACTCGCCCGATTTTTGGCCGCTAGCGGCGAAAATCGCACGGTTTTTGGCCGCTAGCGGCGAAAATCGCGCGATTTTTGGCCGGTCGCGGCGAAAATCGCGATTTTTGCCCGCCTGCTGCGAAAATCGCATGTTTTTTGGCCGCTAGCGGCGAAAATCGCCCCATTTTTGGCCGCTAGCGGCGAAAATAGCCCCTTTTTTGGCCGCTAGCGGCGAAAATCGGTCGATTTTTGGCATGTAGCGGCGAAATTCGCGCGATTTTTGCCTGCCAGCTGCAAAAATTGCATGGTTTCTGGCCGGTAGCGTCGAAAATATCGAGGTTTTCGGCCGTTAGCGGCAAAACTCGCCCGATTTTTGCCCCCTAGCGGCGAATATCGCACGGTTTTTGGCCGCTAGCGGCGAAAACCGCACGGTTTTTAGCCGGTAGCGGCGAAAATCGCGATTTTTGCCCGCCAGCTGCGATTATCGCATGTTTTTTTGGCGCTAGCGGCGAAAATCGCGCGGTTTTTGGACGGTAGGGGCGAAAATCGCGCTATTTTTGCCCGCCAGCTGCAAAAATCGCATAGTTTCTGGCCGCTAGCGGCGAAAATCGCGCGATTTTTGGCCGCTATCGGCGAAATTCGCACGATTTTTGGCCGCTAGCGGCGAAATTTGCACGATTTTTGGCCGCTAGCGGCGAAAATCGCCCCATTTTTGGCCGCTAGCGGCGAAAATAGCCCCTTTTTTGGCCGCTAGCGGCGAAAATCGGTCGATTTTTGGCAGGTAGCGGCGAAATTCGCGCGATTTTTGCCCGCCAGCTGCAAAAATCGCAATGGTTTCTGGCCGCTAGCGTCGAAAATAGCGTGGATTTCGGCCGTCAGCCGCAAAAATCGCCCGATTTTTTACCGCTAGCGGCGAAAATCGCACGATTTTGGCCGCTAGCGGCGAAAATCGCGCTATTTTTGGCCGGTAGCGGCGAAAATCGCGATTTTTGCCCGCCAGCTGCGAAAATCGCATGGATTTTGGCCGCTAGCGGTGAAAATCGCGCGGTTTTTGGCCGGTAGCGGCGAAAATCGCGCTATTTTTGCCCGCCAGCTGCAAAAATCGTATAGTTTCTGGCCGCTAGCGGCGAAAATCGCACGATTTTCGGCCGTTAGCCGCAAAAATCGCCCGATTTTTGGCCGCTAGCGGCGAAAATCGCACGGTTTTTGGTCGCTAGCGGCGAAAATCGCGCTATTTTTGGCCGGTAGCGGCGAAAATCGCGATTTTTGCCCGCCAGCTGCGAAAATCGCATGGATTTTGGCCGCTAGCGGTGAAAATCGCGCGGTTTTTGGCCGGTAGCGGCGAAAATCGCGCTATTTTTGCCCGCCAGCTGCAAAAATCGTATAGTTTCTGGCCGCTAGCGGCGAAAATCGCACGATTTTCGGCCGTTAGCCGCAAAAATCGCCCGATTTTTGGCCGCTAGCGGCGAAAATCGCACGGTTTTTGGTCGCTAGCGGCGAAAATCGCGCGATTTTTGGCCGGTAGCGGCGAAAATCGCGATTTTTGCCCGCCAGCTGCGAAAATCGCATGGATTTTGGCCGCTAGCGGTGAAAATCACGCGGTTTTTGGCCGGTAGCGGCGAAAATCGCGCTATTTTTCCCCGCCAGCTGCAAAAATCGCATAGTTTCTGGCCGCTAGCGGCAGTAATCGCGCGATTTTTGGCCGCTAGCGGCGAAATTCGCACGATTTTTGGCCGCTAGCGGCGAAATGTGCACGATTTTTGGCTGCTAGCGGCGAAAATCGCCCCATTTTTGGCCGCTAGCGGCGAAAATCGGTCGATTTTTGGCAGGTAGCGGCGAAAATCGGTCGATTTTTGGCATGTAGCGGCGAAATTCGCGCAATTTTTGCCTGCCAGCTGCAAAAATTGCATGGTTTCTGGCCGCTAGCGTCGAGAAAACCGCGGTTTTCGGCCGTTAGCGGCAAAACTCGCCCGATTTTTGGCCGCTAGCGGCGAAAATCGCACGGTTTTTGGCCGCTAGCGGCGAAAATCGCGCGATTTTTGGCCGGTCGCGGCGAAAATCGCGATTTTTGCCCGCCTGCTGCGAAAATCGCATGTTTTTTGGCCGCTAGCGGCGAAAATCGCCCCATTTTTGGCCGCTAGCGGCGAAAATAGCCCCTTTTTTGGCCGCTAGCGGCGAAAATCGGTCGATTTTTGGCATGTAGCGGCGAAATTCGCGCGATTTTTGCCTGCCAGCTGCAAAAATTGCATGGTTTCTGGCCGGTAGCGTCGAAAATATCGAGGTTTTCGGCCGTTAGCGGCAAAACTCGCCCGATTTTTGCCCCCTAGCGGCGAATATCGCACGGTTTTTGGCCGCTAGCGGCGAAAACCGCACGGTTTTTAGCCGGTAGCGGCGAAAATCGCGATTTTTGCCCGCCAGCTGCGATTATCGCATGTTTTTTTGGCGCTAGCGGCGAAAATCGCGCGGTTTTTGGACGGTAGGGGCGAAAATCGCGCTATTTTTGCCCGCCAGCTGCAAAAATCGCATAGTTTCTGGCCGCTAGCGGCGAAAATCGCGCGATTTTTGGCCGCTATCGGCGAAATTCGCACGATTTTTGGCCGCTAGCGGCGAAATTTGCACGATTTTTGGCCGCTAGCGGCGAAAATCGCCCCATTTTTGGCCGCTAGCGGCGAAAATAGCCCCTTTTTTGGCCGGTAGCGGCGAAAATCGCGATTTTTGCGATTTTTGCCCACCGGTAGCGGCGAAAATCGCGCTATTTTTGCCCGCCAGCTGCAAAAATCGCATAGTTTCTGGCCGCTAGCGGCGAAAATCGCGCGATTTTCGGCCGTTAGCCGCAAAAATCGCCCGATTTTTGGCCGCTAGCGGCGAAAATCGCACAGTTTTTGGCCGCTAGCGGCGAAAATCGCGCGATTTTTGGCCGGTAGCGGCGAAAATCGCGATTTTTGCCCGCCAGCTGCGAAAATCGCATGGATTTTGGCCGCTAGCGGCAAAATCGCGCGGTTTTTGGCCGGTAGCGGCGAAAATCGCGCTATTTTTCCCCGCCAGCTGCAAAAATCGCATAGTTTCTGGCTGCTAGCGGCAGTAATCGCGCGATTTTTGGCCGCTAGCGGCGAAAATCGCACGATTTTTGGCCGCTAGCGGCGAAAATTGCGCGATTTTTGGCCGCTAGCGGCGAAAATCGCCCCATTTTTGGCCGCTAGCGGCGAAAATCGGTCGATTTTTGGCCGCTAGCGGCGAAAATCGGTCGATTTTTGGCATCGGTAGCGGCGAAAATCGCGCGATTTTTGCCCGCCAGCTGCAAAAATCGCATAAAAAACCGTTTTGGCCGCTAGCGGCGAAACTCGCCCGATTTTTGGCCGCTAGCGGCGAAAATCGCACGGTTTTTGGCCGCTAGCGGCGAAAATCGCGCGATTTTTGGCCGCTAGCGGCGAAAATCGCGATTTTTGCCCGCCTGCTGCGAAAATCGCATGTTTTTTGGCCGCTAGCGGCGAAAATCGCCCCATTTTTGGCCGCTAGCGGCGAAAATCGCCCGATTTTTGGCCGCTAGCGGCGAAAATCGGTCGATTTTTGGCATGTAGCGGCGAAATTCGCGCGATTTTTGCCTGCCAGCTGCAAAAATTGCATGGTTTCTGGCCGCTAGCGTCGAAAATATCGCGGTTTTCGGCCGTTAGCGGCAAAACTCGCCCGATTTTTGGCCGCTAGCGGCGAAAATCGCACGGTTTTTGGCCGCTAGCGGCGAAAATCGCGCGGTTTTTGGCCGGTAGCGGCGAAAATCGCGATTTTTGCCCGCCAGCTGCGATTATCGCATGTTTTTTTGGCGAGCGGCGAAAATCGCGCGGTTTTTGGACGCCTGCTGCGAAAATCGCATGTTTTTTGGCCGCTAGCGGCGAAAATCGCCCCATTTTTGGCCGCTAGCGGCGAAAATCGCCCGATTTTTGGCCGCTAGCGGCGAAAATCGCACGATTTTTGGCATGTAGCGGCGAAATTCGCGCGATTTTTGCCTGCCAGCTGCAAAAATTGCATGGTTTCTGGCCGGTAGCGTCGAAAATATCGAGGTTTTCGGCCGTTAGCGGCAAAAATCGCCCGATTTTTGCCCCCTAGCGGCGAATATCGCACGGTTTTTGGCCGCTAGCGGCGAAAATCGCACGGTTTTTGGCCGGTAGCGGCGAAAATCGCGATTTTTGCCCGCCAGCTGCGAAAATCGCATGTTTTTTGGCGCTAGCGGCGAAAATCGCGCGGTTTTTGGCCGGTAGCGGCGAAAATCGCGCTATTTTTGCCCGCCAGCTGCAAAAATCGCATAGTTTCTGGCCGCTAGCGGCGAAAATCGCGCGATTTTTGGCCGCTATCGGCGAAATTCGCACGATTTTTGGCCGCTAGCGGCGAAATTTGCACGATTTTTGGCCGCTAGCGGCGAAAATCGCCCCATTTCTGGCCGCTAGCGGCGAAAATAGCCCCTTTTTTGGCCGCTAGCGGCAAAAATCGGTCGATTTTTGCCTGCCAGCTGCAAAAATCGCATGGTTTCTGGCCGCTAGCGTCGAAAATAGCGTGGTTTTCGGCCGTTAGCCGCAAAAATCGCCCGATTTTTGGCCGCTAGCGGCGAAAATCGCACTATTTTTGGCCGCTATCGGCGAAAATCGCGCTATTTTTGGCCGGTAGCGGCAAAATCGCGATTTTTGCCCGCCAGCTGCGAAAATCGCATGGATTTTGGCCGCTAGCGGTGAAAATCGCGCGGTTTTTGGCCGGTAGCGGCGAAAATCGCGCTATTTTTGCCCGCCAGCTGCAAAAATCGTATAGTTTCTGGCCGCTAGCGGCGAAAATCGCACGATTTTTGGCCGTTAGCCGCAAAAATCGCCCGATTTTTGGCCGCTAGCGGCGAAAATCGCACGGTTTTTGGCCGCTAGCGGCGAAAATCGCGCTATTTTTGGCCGGTAGCGGCGAAAATCGCGATTTTTGGCCGCTAGCGGCGAAAATCGCGCGGTTTTTGGCCGGTAGCGGCGAAAATCGGTCGATTTTTGGCAGGTAGCCGCGAAATTTTTTGCCCGCCAGCTGCAAAAATCGCATGGTTTCTGGCCGCTAGCGGCGAAAAAATCGCACGGTTTTTTGGCGGCCGTTAGCGGCGAAAATCGCCCGATTTTTGGCCGCTAGCGGCGAAAATCGCACGCCAGTTTTTGGCCGCTAGCGGCGAAAATCGCGCGATTTTTGGCCGGTAGCGGCGAAAATCGCGATTTTTGCCCGCCAGCTGCGAAAATCGCATGGTTTTTGGCCGCTAGCGGCGAAAATCGCGCGGTTTTTGGCCGGTAGCGGCGAAAATCGCGCGATTTTTGCCCGCCAGCTGCGAAAATCGCATATTTCTGGCCGCTAGCGGCGAAAATCGCGCGATTTTTGCCCGCTAGCTGCAAAAATCGCATGGTTTTTGGCCGCTAGCGGCGAAAATCGCGAGATTTTTGGCCGTTAGCGGCAAAAATCGCCCGATTTTTGGCCGCTAGCCGCGAAAATCGCACGGTTTTTGGCCGCTAGCGGCGAAAATCGCGCGATTTTTGGCCGGTAGCGGCGAAAATCGCGATTTTTGCCCGCCAGCTGCGAAAATCGCATGGATTTTGCCCGCTAGCGGTGAAAATCGCGCGGTTTTGGCCGGTAGCGGCGAAAATCGCGCTATTTTTGCCCGCCAGCTGCAAAAATCGCATAGTTTCTGGCCGCTAGCGGCGAAAATCGCGCGATTTTTGGCCGCTAGCGGCGAAATTCGCACGATTTTTGGCCGCTTGCGGCGAAATTTGCACGATTTTTGGCCGCTAGCGGCGAAAATCGCCCCATTTTTGCCCGCTAGCGGCGAAAATCGCCCCATTTTTGGCCGCTAGCGGCGAAAATCGGTCGATTTTTGGCAGGTAGCGGCGAAATTCGCGCTATTTTTGCCCGCCAGCTGCAAAAATCGCACGGTTTCTGGCCGCTAGCGTCGAAAATAGCGCGGTTTTCGGCCGTTAGCCGCAAAAATTGCCCGATTTTTGGCCGCTAGCCGCGAAAATCGCACGGTTTTTGGCCGCTAGCGGCGAAAATCGCGCGATTTTTGGCCGGTAGCGGCGAAAATCGCGATTTTTGCCCGCCAGCTGCGAAAATCGCATGGATTTTTTGCCGCTAGCGGCGAAAATCGCGCGGTTTTTGGCCGGTAGCGGCGAAAATCGCGCTATTTTTGCCCGCCAGCTGCAAAAATCGCATAGTTTCTGGCCGCTAGCGGCGAAAATCGCGCGATTTTTGGCCGCTAGCGGCGAAAATCGCACGATTTTTGGCCGCTAGCGGCGAAAATTGCACGATTTTTGGCCGCTAGCGGCGAAAATCGCCCGGTTTTTGGCCGGCGGCGAAAATCGCGCTATTTTTGGCCGCTAGCGATTTTTGGGCAGGTAGCCGCGAAATTCGCGTGCGAAAATCGCACGGTTTTTGGCCGCTAGCGGCGAAAATCGCGATTTTTGCCCGCCAGCTGCGAAAATCGCATGTTTTTTGGCCGCTAGCGGCGAAAATCGCACGGTTTTTGGACGGTAGCGGCGAAAATCGCGCTATTTTTGCCCGCCAGCTGCAAAAATCGCATAGTTTCTGGCCGCTAGCGGCGAAAATCGCGCGATTTTTGGCCGCTATCGGCGAAATTCGCACGATTTTTGGCCGCTAGCCGCCGAAATTTGCACGATTTTTGGCCGCTAGCGGCGAAAATCGCCCCATTTTTGGCCGCTAGCGGCGAAAATAGCCCCTTTTTTGGCCGCTAGCGGCGAAAATCGGTCGATTTTTGGCAGGTAGAGGCGAAATTCGCGCGATTTTTGCCCGCCAGCTGCAAAAATCGCATAGTTTTTGGCCGCTAGCGTCGAAAATAGCGCGGATTTCGGCCGTTAGCCGCAAAAATCGCACGATTTTTGGCCGCTAGCGGCGAAAATCGCACGATTTTGGCCGCTAGCGGCGAAAATCGCGCTATTTTTGGCCGGTAGCGGCGAAAATCGCGATTTTTGGACGCCAGCTGCGAAAATCGCATGGATTTTGGCCGCTAGCGGTGAAAATCGCGCGGTTTTTGGCCGGTAACGGCGAAAATCGCGCTATTTTTGCCTGCCAGCTGCAAAAATCGTATAGTTTCTGGCCGCTAGCTGCGAAAATCTCGCGATTTTTGGCCGCTAGCGGCGAAATTCGCACGATTTTTGGCCGCTAGCGGCGAAATTTGCACGATTTTTTGCCGCTAGCGGCGAAAATCGCCCCATTTTTGGCCGCTAGCGGCGAAAATAGCCCCTTTTTTGGCCGCTAGCAGCGAAAATCAGTCGATTTTTGGCAGGTAGCGGCGAAATTCGCGCCATTTTTGCCCGCCAGCTGCAAAAATCGCATGGTTTCTGGCCGCTAGCGTCGAAAATAGCGCGGTTTTCGGCCGTTAGCCGCAAAAATCGCCCTACTTTTGGCCGCAAGCGGCGAAAATCGCACGGTTTTTGGCCGCTAGCGGCGAAAATCGCGCTATTTTTGACCGCCAGCTGCGAAAATCGCATGGATTTTGGCCGCTAGCGGTGAAAATCGCGCGGTTTTTGGCCGGTAGCGGCGAAAATCGCGCTATTTTTGCCCGCCAGCTGCAAAAATCGCATAGTTTCTGGCCGCTAGCGGCGTAAATCGCGCGATTTTTGGCCTCTAGCGGCGAAATTTGCACGATTTTTGGCCGCTAGCGGCGAAATTTGCACGATTTTTGGCCGCTAGCGGCGAAAATCGCCCCATTTTTGGCCGCGAGCGTCGAAAATAGCCCCTTTTTTGGCCGCTAGCGGCAAAAATCGGTCTTTTTTTGGCATGTAGCGGCGAAATTCGCGCGATTTTTGCCCGCCAGCAGCAAAAATTGCATGGTTTCTGGCCGCTAGCTTCGAAAATAGCGCTGTTTTTGGCCGTTAGCGGCAACAATCGCCCGATTTTTGGCCGCTAGCGGCGAAAATCGCACTATTTTTGGCCGGTACCGGCGAAAGTCGCGATTTTTGCCCGCCAGCTGCGAAAATCGCATAGATTCTGGCCGCTAGCGGCGAAAATCGCACGATTTTTGGCCGCTAGCGGCGAAATTTGCACGATTTTTGGCCGCTAGAAGCAAAAATCGCCCCATTTTTGGCCGCTAGCGGCGAAAATCGGTCGATTTTTGGCAGGTAGCGGCGAAATTCGCGCGATTTTTGCCCGCCAGCTGCAAAAATCGCAATTGTTTCTGGCCGCTAGCATCGAAAATAGCGCGGTTTTCGGCCGTTAGCCGCAAAAATCGCCCGTTTTTTGGCCGCTAGCGGCGAAAATCGCACGGTTTTTGGCCGCTAGCGGCGAAAATCGCGCTGTTTTTAGCCGGTAGCGGCGAAAATCGCGATTTTTGCCCGCCAGCTGCGAAAATCGCATGGATTTTGGCCGCTAGCGTCGTAAATCGAGCTATTTTTGCCCGCCAGCTGCGAAAATCGCATGGTTTTTGGCCGCTAGCGGCGAAAATAGCTTGGTTTTCGGCCGCTAGCGGCGAAAATCGCGCTGTTTTTGGCCGGTAGCAGCGAAAATCGCGATTTTTGCCCGCCAGCCGCGAAAACTCGCCCGATTTTTGGCCGGTAGCGGCGAAAATCGCGATTTTTGCCCGCCAGCTGCGAAAATCGCATTTTTTTTTGGCCGGTAGCGGCGAAAATCGCGCGGTTTTTGGACGGTAGCGGCGAAAATCGCGCTATTTTTGCCCGCCAGCTGCAAAAATCGCATAGTTTCTGGCCGCTAGCGGCGAAAATCGCGCGATTTTTGGCCGCTATCGGCGAAATTCGCACGATTTTTGCCCGCTAGCGCCGAAATTTGCACGATTTTTGGCCGCTAGCGGCGAAAATCGCCCCATTTTTGGCCGCTAGCTGCGAAAATAGCCCCTTTTTTTGGCCGTTAGCGGCGAAAATCGGTCGATTTTTGGCAGGTAGCGGCGAAATTCGCGCGATTTTTGCCCGCCAGCTGCAAAAATCGCAATGGTTTCTGGCCGCTAGCGTCGAAAATAGCGTGGATTTCGGCCGTTAGCCGCAAAAATCGCCCGATTTTTGGCCGCTAGCGGCGAAAATCGCACGATTTTGGCCGCTAGCGGCGAAAATCGCGCTATTTTTGGCCGGTAGCGGCGAAAATCGCAATTTTTGCCCGCCAGCTGCGAAAATCGCATGGATTTTGGCCGCTAGCGGTGAAAATCGCGCGGTTTTTGGCCGGTAGCGACGAAAATCGCGCTATTTTTCCCCGCCAGCTGCAAAAATCGCATAGTTTCTGGCCGCTAGCGGCAGTAATCGCGCGATTTTTGACCGCTAGCGGCGAAATTCGCACGATTTTTGGCCGCTAGCGGCGAAATTTGCACGATTTTTGGCCGCTAGCGGCGAAAATCGCCCCATTTTTGGCCGCTAGCGGCGAAAATAGCCCCTTTTTTGGCCGCTAGCGGCGAAAATCGGTCGATTTTTGGCAGGTAGCGGCGAAATTCGCTCCATTTTTGCCCTCCAGCAAAGCAGTGTTGTGGTGGCTCTGGTGTGGTTGTAGCTGTGGTGTGGTGGTGGTGGCTGTGGTGTCGTGGTGGCTGTGGTATGGTGGTGGTGGTTGTGGTGTGGTGGTGGCTGTGGTGTGTTTGTGGCTGTGGTGTGTTGGTGGTGGCTGTGGTGTGGTGGTGGCTGTGGTGTGGTGGTGGCTGTGGTGTGGTGGTGGCTGTGGTGTGGTGGTGGCTGTGGTGTGTTGGTGGTGGCTGTGTTGTGGTGGTGGTGGCTGTGGTGTGGTGGTGGTGGCTGTGGTGTGGTGGTGGTGGCTGTGGTGTGGTGGTGGTGGTGGCTGTGGTGTGGTGGTGGTGGCTGTGTTGGTGGTGGTGGCTGTGTTGGTGGTGGTGGTGTTTGATGTGTGGTGGTGGTGGCTGTGGTGTGGTGGCTGTGGTGTGGTGGTAACTTTGGTGTGGTGGTGATGGCTGTGGTGTGGTGGCTGTGGTGTGGTGGTGGTGGCTGTGTTGGTGGTGGTGGCTGTGGTGTGGTGGGGGTTGTGGTGTGGTGGTGGCTCTGGTGTAGTGGTGGTGGCTGTGGTGTGGTAGTGGCTGTGGTGTGGTGGTTGCTGTGGTGTAGTGGTTGCTCTGGTGTGGTGGTGGCTGTGGTGTGGTGGTGGTGGCTGTGGTTTGGTGGTGGTGGCTGTGGTGTGGTGGTGGTGGCTGTGGTGTGGTTGTGGTGTTTGATGTGTGGTGGTGGTGGCTGTGGTGTGGTGGTGGCTGTGGTGTGGTGGTGGCTGTGGTGTGGTGGTGGTGGCTGTGGTGTGGTGGTGGTGGCTGTGGTGTCGTGGTGGCTGTGTGTGTGGTGTGGTGATGGCTGTGGTGTGGTGGTGGCTGTGGTGTGGTGGTGGCAGTGGTGTGGTGGTGGTGGCTCTGGTGTGGTGGTGGCTGTGGTGTGGTGGTGATGGCTGTGGTGTGGTGGTGATGGCTGTGGTGTGGTGGTGGCTGTGGTGTGGTTGTGGTGTTTGATGTGTGGTGGTGGTGGCTGTGGTGTGGTGGCTGTGGTGTGGTGGCTGTGGTGTGGTGGTAACTTTGGTGTGGTGGTGATGGCTGTGGTGTGGTGGTTGCTGTGGTGTAGTGGTTGCTGTGGTGTGGTGGTGGCTGTGGTGTGGTGGTGGTGGCTGTGGTGTGGTCGTGGCTGTGGTGTGATGAAGCCTCTAGTGTGATGAAGCCTCTAGTGTGATGAAGGCTCCTGTGTGATGAAGCCTCCAGTGTGATGAAGCCTCCAGTGTGATGAAGCTATCAGTGTGATGAAGCCTCTAGTGTGATGAAGACTCCATTGTGATGAAGCCTCTAGTGTGATGAAGTCTCTAATGTGATGAAGCCTCCAGTGTGATGAAGCCTCTAGTGTGTGTAAGCCTTTAGTGTGGTGAAACCTCCTGTATGATGAAGCCTCTAGTGTGATGAAGCCTCTAGTATGATGAAGCCTCCAGTGTGATGATGCCTCCAGTGTGATGAAGCCTCTAGTACGATGAAGCCTCTAGTGTGATGAAGCCTCCAGTGTGATGAAGCCTCTAGTACGATGAAGCCTTTAGTGTGATGAAGCCTCCAGTGTCATGAAGCCTTTATTGTGATGAAGCCTCTAGTGTCATGAAGCCTCTAGTGTGGGAAAGCCTTTAGTGTCATGAAGCCTCTGGTACGATGAAGCCTCTAGTGTGTGTAAGCCTCCAGTGTCATGAAACCTCTAGTGTGATGAAGCCTCTAGTGTGATGAAGCCTCCAGTGTGATGAAGCCTCCAGTGTGATGAAGCCTCTAGTGTGTATAAGCCTCTAGTGTGATGAAACCTCTAGTGTGATGAAGCCTCTAGTGTGATGAAGCTTCCAGTGTCATGAAGCCTCTAGTGTGATGAAGCCTCCAGTGTCATGAAGCGTCTAGTGTGTTTAAGCCTCTAGTGTGAAGAAGCCTCTAGTGTGAAGAAGCCTATAGTGTCATGAAGCCTCTAGTGTGTGAAGCCTCTAGTATGATGAAGCCTCTAGTGTGATGAAGCCTCCAATGTGATGATGCCTCTAGTGTGATGAAGCCTCTAGTGTGATGAAGCCTCTAGTGTGATGAAGCCTCTAGTGTGATGCCTCTAGTGTGATGAAGCCTCCTGTGTGATGAAGCCTCCAGTGTGATGAAGCCTCTAGTTTGGTGAAGCCTCTAGTGTGATGAAGCCTCTAGTGTGATGAAGCCTCTAGTGTGATGAAGCCTCCAGTGTGATGAAGCCTCCAGTGTGATGAAGCCTCTAGTTTGGTGAAGCCTCTAGTATGATGAAGCCCCTAGTGTGATGAAGCCTCTAGTGTGATGAAGCCTCTTGTGTCATGAAGCCTCTAGTGTCATGAAGCCTCCAGTGTGATGAAGTGTTCAGTGTGATGAAGCCTCTAGTGTCATGAAGCCTCCAGTGTGATGAAGCCTCTAGTGTCATGAAGCCTCTAGTGTCATAAAGCCTTTACTCTGATAAAGCCTCCAGGGTGATGAAGACTCTATTGTCATGAAGCCTCTAGTGTGATGAAGTGTCCAGTGTGATGAAGCCTTTACTCTGATGAAGCGTCCAGGGTGATGAAGCCTTTAGTGTGATGAAGCCTCTAGTGTCATGAAGCCTCCAGTGTGATGAAGTGTTTAGTGTGATGAAGCTTCTAGTGTCATGAAGCCTCTAGTGTCATGAAGCCTTTACTCTGATAAAGCGTCCAGAGTAATGAAGCTTATTGTGTGATGAAGCCTATGGTGTGATGAAGCCTCCAGTATGATGAAGCCTACAGTTTGATGAAGCCTACAGTTTGATGAAGCCTCCAGTGCGATGAAGCCTGCAGTGTGATGAGGCCACCAGTATGATGAAGCCTCCAGTGTGATGAAGCATCTAGTGTGATGAAGCCCCCAGAGTGATGAAGCCTCCAGTGTGATGAAGCCTCCAGTGTGATGAAGCCTCCAGTTTGATGAAGTCTTTACTGTGATAAAGCTTTCAAAGTGATGAAGCTTCTAGTATGATGAAGCCTCCAGTGTGATGAAGGCTCCATTGTGATGAAGCCTCCAATGATATGAAGCCTCTAGTGTGATGAAGCCTCTAGTGTCATGAAGCCTCTAGTGTCATGAAGTCTCTAGTGTCATGAAGCCTCCAGTGTGTTGAAGCCTCTAGTGTGATGAAGCCTCTAGTGCGATGAAGCCTCCAGTGTGTTGAAGCCTCTAGTGTGATGAAGCCTCTAGTGCGATGAAGCCTCCAGTGTGATGAAGCCTCTATATAGTATGATGAAGCCTCTAGTGCGATGAAGCCTCCAGTGTGATGAAGCCTCTAGTGTGATCGATCCTCCAGTGTGATGAAGCCTTTACTGTGATGAAGCCTCTAGTGTCATGAAGCCTCTAGTGTCATGAAGCCTCCAGTGTGTTGAAGCCTCTAGTGTGATGAAGCCTCTAGTGTGATGAAGCCTCCAGGGTGATGAAGCCTCCAGGGTGATGAAGCCTCTAGTGTCATGAAGCCTCTAGTGTCATGTAGCCTCTGATGTGATGAAGCCTCTAGTGTCATGAAGCCTCCAGGGTGATGAAGCCTCTAGTGTGATGAAGCCTCTAGTGTCATGAACCCTTCAGTGTGGTGAAGCCTCTAGTGTGTATCAACCTGTGTATACGTATGAGTACGTGGTGAGTATAAGTGTGTTGGGAAGTGTGTATAAGTGTGACGGGAAGTGTGTATAAGTGTGTATTCATATGTATGCTCACCTTAAAGGTATAATGTCTCTCAATAATACATGTAACATTTGTAACATTTTAATAAACGCAATAAGAACACAGTTGGTTTTTACAATCAATTGTTTTTCTTACTTTTAGCAACTTGTTTCCCGTCGTCAGCAAAAAGAAGCTTAACTGTTTCAAGAAACTGGTAGCATCGTTTTTTTACGAGTTTAGATTGGCCCGTAAATATTACGACATTGCGAATGCTGACGCTGATTGGTCCATTCAAATATCAATTTTTGAGCAAAGGCTCTGATTAGTCTATTCATACAGCTTTTTTTATGCTCAAAGTCTGTGATTGGTTCATTCAAACAACACCATCGCACGAAGCTGCCGGCAGACACGAGCTTTGTTATGCATTCATGGACGGACTGTTGCACATATTGCTACACATTCTGCAGCACATATTGACTCTGGTGTGTAGCTGTAGAGTTAGGTAAGGGTATCTTGCTCTCAGCTGTGGTAGGGTAAGATATTCCTCTGCTGTGGTTATCTTGAGAGAACGATTTTGGGGCTAAGATTCCCCGCGACCCGGTCGTCGACCAGGCCTCCTGGTTGCTGGACCTGTCAACCAGGCTGTTAGACGCGGCTGCTTGCAGTCTGACGTATGAATCACAGCCTGGTTGATCAGGTATCCTTTGGAGGTGTTTATCCAGTTCTCTCTTGAACACTGTGAGGGGTCGGCCAGTTATGTTTCTTATGTGTAGTGGAAGCGTGTTGAACAGTCTCGGGCCTCTGATGTTGATAGTTCTCTCTTGAACACCGTGAGGGGTCGGCCAGTTATGCCCCTTATGTGTAGTGGAAGCGTGTTGAACAGTCTCGGGCCTCTGATGTTGATAGAGTTCTCTCTCAGAGTACCTGTTGCACCTCTGCTCTTCAACGGGGGTATTCTGCACATCCTGCCATGCCTTCTGGTCTCATGTGATGTTATTTCTGTGTGCAGGTTTGGGACCAGCCCCTCTACTATTTTCCACGTGTAAATTATTATGTATCTCTCCCGCCTGCGCTCAAGGGAATACAGATTTAGGCTCTTTAGTCGGTCCCAATAGTTTAGATGTTTTACTGAGTGGATTCTAGCAGTAAAGGATCTCTGCACGCTCTCCAGGTCAGCAATTTCTCCAGCTTTGAAAGGGGCTGTCATTGTGCAGCAGTACTCCACTTTAGAGAGCACAAGCGCTTTGAAAAGTATTTGAAATTGAAATTGAGATAAGTTTATTGATGTAAAATACACACAAAGGGATGAGGTAGCTCAAGCTATTCTCACCCCGTTCAGTACATCGTGTTAATACATACATACATAGACACACATCACAAACAATAAACATATTACCAAACATTCTGAGAGATAAACATTTACATTTCCTAGTAATTGAAGAGTATCATCATCGGTATAGCATCTCTAGTGTGAAAAGTTCTTGTTATCCAACCTGTCATTTTTCTTGCAGTTGTGACGGCAACTTTATTGTGTTCTTTAAAGGTAAGGTTTTCCGACATGAGTACACCCAGATCCTTTACATTGCCTTTTCGTTCTATGTTCTGATTTGCCTGCGTTTTGTACGTGGTTTCTGTTTTTATATTTTCAATTTTTCCGTAGCGCATGAGCTGAAACTTATCCTCGTTGAATACCATATTATTTTCTGTAGCCCATAAAAAGACCTGATCTACATCTGATTGGAGGTTTGCCGTGTCCTCTATGTTGCCAACTCTCATGAAAAACCTAGTGTCATCTGCAAAGGATGAGTTTTGTACGGGGTTTCTGTGTCTATATTTAATTTTTTTCCGTAGCACCTGAGCTGGAACTTATCTTCATTATATATATACCATATTGTATATTTTCTGTAGCTCATTGAAAGACCTGATTTACATAAGATTGGAGATTTGCTGTGTTCTCTATGTTATCTACTCTCATAAAAATCCTAGTGCTATCTTAGGGGTTGGGTAGGATATTCCTCAGCTGTGGTAGGGTAAGATATTCCTCAGCTGTGGTAGAGGTAAGATATTCCTCAGCTGTGGTAGGGTAAGATATTCCTCAGCTGTAGTAGGGGTAAGATATTCCTCAGCTGTGGTAGGGTAAGATATTCCTCAGCTGTGGTATGGGCAAGATATTCCTCAGCTGTGGTAGGGTAAGATATTCCTCAGCTGTGGTAGGGTAAGATATTCCTCAGCTGTGGTATAGGTAAGATATTCCTCAGCTGTGGTAGGGTAAGATATTCCTCAGCTGTGGTAGGGTAAGATATTCCTCAGCTGTGGTATAGGTAAGATATTCCTCAGCTGTGGTAGGGTAAGATATTCCTCAGCTGTGGTAGAGGTAAGATATTCCTCAGCTGTGGTAGAGGTAAGATATTCCTCAGCTGTGGTAGAGGTAAGATATTCCTCAGCTGTGGTTGGGTAAGATATTCCTCAACTGTGGTAGGGGTAAGATATTCCTCAGCTGTGGTAGGGGTAAGATATTCATCAGCTGTGGTAGGGTAAGATATTCCTCAGCTGTGGTAGAGGTAAGATATTCCTCAGCTGTGGTAGGGTAAGATATTCCTCAGCTGTGGTAGGGGTAAGATATTCCTCAGCTGTGGTATGGGTAAGATATTCCTCAGCTGTGGTAGGTAATGTAGAGGCAATTCCATCAGAGCAAGCGCCCTCTTGTGGGACCTGCCCTGTAATACTCTCTATATTAAGAACATATTAAGAACATATTAAGAACATATTAAGAACAGGGAGAACCTTTAAGCTTTCATTTCATTTTCATCTTCAATCTCCACTGTGTTTGCCGCGCCCTTCAGACCGTGAGCTCCTTCACTGTAAAAATGATTTGCTGAAGTTTGGATTATCAACTTTTAATGAAATCGCCCAAGACGTTTCTTGATAAATAGACCTCGGACTCAACCTCAACCAATTACGGCGATGATGAAAAAGATTACGGTTCGGGCAGGGCTTCTTCTGCCCAAGTTATCTTAAAAGAATGTTTTGTGAGGGAAGGTAGTAGTAAAAATGTATGGCTTGAGAGAAAGAGAGAGAGAGAGAGAGAGAGAGAGAGAGAGAGAGAGAGAGAGAGAGAGAGAGAGAGAGAGAGAGAGAGAGAGAGAGAGAGAGAGAGAGAGAGAGAAAGAGAGAGAGGGGAGAGAGGGGGGGAGGCTCAGCTCCACATTTCTCCCACATTTTACCGTCAAAAACTCTCGTGACACATCACACTTGACTGAGTTTATCAACACTTCCCTGAACTCACCTCAGTGTGCATATATCATATTCGTATATCAGTATACACATATACGTATATCAGAATACACATATAAAAGTATAGAAGTCCGTCCAGCTGAATGTCTCGCTATAAGAGCTAGACATACTGGATCATAATATCTTTTTCCACAGGAAATGAACTGTATAACGCAATGTTCAGCCCGAGGTAATCAAAAATACCAAACTCCAAAAATCAGAAATATAAAAAAAAAAATAGCAACGTGGATAGAGCTTCTGTTTTCCTCTCGCGGGGTCGGTGGTTCGAGTCCCCCCTAGTGCCCAGGAGAATAAAATAATTGAAAATGTTAACGATTAAAATAAAATTGGCCCACTTTTGAGGGAATTTAACCCGTCCTCTTAAAAATAACGTCACTTTTGGCTGGTATGCGCGGCGCTATGGCCAAATTTGGACGTAATTTGAAATGAAATCGACTCACAAAAGTGACGTACTGTTCCGTTTTCTGTTTGAATCGTCCGACCTACTCGGCCAGCATGGAAAAGGATTCTTTCCATTAACATTTTTCATATCGTTTTGAAACTTATGAGAATTGCCTGCCCACCTAACCTATCAGACGACCCTTAACTTACTGTTGTTGAAAAAAAATTCCAAAATTTATATTAATTTTTTTTCATTTTCAAATTACGTCCATATTCGGTCATACTGGCAAACAGCCAGAAGCGACGTTCTTTTAAGAGGACTGGTTGATATGTTTACAAGAAAGCCTGCTACCAAATATACTAATATATATATATATATATATATATATATATATATATATATATATATATAGATATATATATATATATACTAATGAGATATATATATATATATATATATATATATATATATTTATATATATTATATATATATTATAGTAGTATATATATATATACTAATATATATATATATATATATATATATATATATATATATATATATTATATATATATATATATATATAATATATATAACTGAAAACTCACACCCCAGAAG
>NW_025575056.1:25000-26680 GCF_020424385.1 Procambarus clarkii | reverse complement strand
TAAAGGGTCTAACTTTTCATTTAAAGGTCTAACTTATCATTTAAAGGGTCTAACTTATCATTTAAAGGGTCTAACTTATCATTTAAAGGGTCTAACTTATCATTTAAAGGGTCTAACTTATCATTTAAAGGGTCTAACTTATCATTTAAAGGGTCTAACTTATCATTTAAAGGGTCTAACTTATTTAAAGGGTCTAACTTATCATTTAAAGGGTCTTTCCAGTTATTTTTTTGGTTGCTGGCATTTTCCAATGATAAGAATTGATTTTGTTGGATAAACATTAAACGTGCAGAGAGTAGCTTAATGTTCTCGCGCATGTCTTCAGGAGTCAGGGTGATACCTGCTTCTGTACTGTTAAAGCTGTAGTGCTGCTGCGGCTGCTGCTGCTGCTGCTGTGATCTTAATAACACATAATAACACAACCCATCCTCCTGTTTCAGTAGTTCGTACAGTAACGATGTGTACCATAGTATATATACCGACGTACAACTCAATTAGAAAGTAGATATTGGTACTGTTGAGTTCGACAAGCCCGAAAACTATTTTCTACTTATGTTGCAAAGACAAACTAAGCTAACCTGACCTAGCCTTCCTACCTTGAGGTTACCTTGAGGTGCTTCCGGGGCTTAGCGTCCCCGCGGCCCGGTCGTCGACCAGACCAGGTCGTCCTAGGCCTAATACACGCTATCTGAGGCCTAATATAGTACATCTGTGTGCTATACTAGGCCTAGGAATATTTAAGTTTGTTTTTCATTTAATTTTTCCGACTCTTATAAAGTGAATAGTAGAAAGTTCTACTATCTAACTGCTTAGTACGTCAATCTTTATACTATGGGGCACATAGTTACACAAACTACTATCTAAACAGGAGAATGGCTTGTATAACAACCTTCCATATCCAGGTATTACAGTGGACTCTGTGTAGTTTACGCCTCTATAAACGCATGTCATTATTCTTATCTACGTAGATTTATTGATTTTATAAATAATGATACACTTCATTTTGTTGCATACGTTTTTGGGAAACTTTTATAAAATATGTATTATTGCACTAAATACATCTGGGATAATGATGTGACATGCAAATCTTTATTATATAGTAAGGTCATAGCTGAGTGTCGTATAAATGATTTTGGTTCACAATTGTGGGCTGTGAAATCAATTGAACATGGTTGAAAAATTCGTCTTTTTTTTCTTTTCTTTTTTTTCCGTCTCTATTTAGGCTGAGATGCTGAAACTTGGCCTAGGTGCAGCACCTTTCACATGTATCAGGATAATAAATTATGAATACCCTACAGCAATTTTTTAAATCCTGATACCATGCCCCCTTAATTTAATCTTGAAGAGTTATGCCCAGGTCGCGAGAAATGATTTCTTCTATATGTGGTGTTGTATG
Organism: Procambarus clarkii; assembly: GCF_020424385.1. Taxonomy (NCBI): domain Eukaryota; kingdom Metazoa; phylum Arthropoda; class Malacostraca; order Decapoda; family Cambaridae; genus Procambarus; species Procambarus clarkii. The sequence continues at coordinate 25,284 of NW_025575056.1, read as the reverse complement.
GATGAGTTAGGGCGGGTATACAGAGGAGCTGCCTCGTACACCGCCAATAGGCTGGAACAAGGCTCAAGGAGGCAGCTGTTTGCTTTACACTTTCAAAGTTCTCATCGTCTATGCTATAGAGTATTCCGTTTTAGGCCTGTCAGATGCTCTGGAAAGCTTGCTTGTAAGAATGTTTATTTGTTAATTCAAAGTTATTTGTTAGCTTTTGTGCAATTTGTGCAATTGCTTGCAACAGCTGTTGTTAAAAAACTTTAGTTTTCTGAAGTGGTGATTTAGGTCACCCA
>NW_025575056.1:0-20000 GCF_020424385.1 Procambarus clarkii | reverse complement strand
CAGAGGGAAGTGGAGAACCCTCCTCAAACAGTGCAACAGCCACAGGGATTGGGGCACCACCCCCAAATTCTACCCAACAGACACCCAACCTGCCCGATCCCCTGTCAGCCCCCCACTAAGTACCCACCTAGGGCACCCTCCCCCCACACACCCCCCACCCCCCACTCACCCCCCTTCTCCCCCTCACCCCTCTCCCCAGGACCTCCCTTCTCCCCCATCCCCCATGCCCTCCCTTCTCCCACATGCCTTCCCGTCTCTCCCACCCCCATGCCCTCCCTTCTCCCCCTCCCCCCTAAGCCCCCCACTCTCCCCCACCCCACCTAAGTCTTCCCCTCTCCCCCACTCCCCTAAACCCTCCCCTCTTCCTCACCCACCTCAGCCCTCCCTTTTCCCCCACGCCCCCCAAGCCCTCCACCCTTTTCTCTTCCCCCAAGCCCCCCCATCTCCCCTATCCCCCACAGCCTCTCCTCCCCCCATGCTTCCCCAACCCTCCCTCTCTTACCCACCCCCTGTACCCTCCCCCTCTTATCCACCCCCTGTACCCTCCCCCTCTTATCCACCCCCTGTACCCTCCCCCTCTTATCCACCCCCTGTACCCTCCCCCTCTCCCCCACCACCCCAAGCCCTCCCTCCTCCACCAATCCCCCCGTGCCAGGTCCCCCCAGCTCCCACTCACCCCAGATCCCAAAGGTCCCCCCCAGAAAAGAAGCAGAAGAGAGTCAGTTTCAGGGTGATGTACTCGAACATAGATGGGATCACAAGCAAGACAAGTGAACTAAGGGAAAGAGCACAAGAAGTTAACCCAGATGTAATCGGACTCACTGAAACAAAACTCTCTGGAATCATAACGAATGCCGTGTTTCCCCAGGAGTATACAGTAATAAGGAAAGAGAGGGAAGGTAGAGGAGGAGGCGGAGTGGCCCTACTCATGAGAAGGGAATGGAGTTTTAAGGAGATGGCCATCCCGGGCTGTGAGGAGTTCAGAGACTACATAGCAGGCACCATAACAATGGGAGGACCAAGAATAGTAGTAGCAGTAATATACAACCCTCCACCAAATGACAGGAGACCCAGTCAAGAGTATGAAAACAACAACAAGGCAGTTAACACTATAATTGAGAGGGCAGCCTCTGCTGCCTGTAGAAATAGATCCCACCTGCTCATCATGGGCGACTTCAATCACGGAAAGATTGACTGGGAGAACAAGGAACCGCATGGAGGCGAGGATACGTGGAGAGCCAAACTATTGGAGGTGGTGACAAGCAACTTTTTAACGCAGCATGTCGGAGAACCCACAAGGATGAGAGGCAATGACGAACCAGCGAGACTCGACCTAGTCTTCACTCTGAACGACTCCGACATAAGAGAAATCGGTTTTGAGGACCCAGTAGGAATGAGCGACCACAGTGTACTGGTGTTTGAGTACTTGATTGAAGAAGGGTTATTGAACTCGAGGAGGGATACCGAAACCAAAAGGTTAGCATACCGAAAGGGAAACTATGAGGGGATAAGAAAATTCCTAACAGATATAGCATGGGAAACAGAGCTCAGGGGAAAGACGGCCCAAGATATGATGGATTACATCACGCAGAAGTGCAAGGACGCAGCAAACAAGTTTGTCCCAGTCCAAAAGGAAAACAGAGAAATGAAGATGAGAAACCCATGGTTTAATCAAAGATGTAGGCTAGCTAAGCAGCAAAGTAAAAGGGCATGGAGAAACTATAGGAATAACAGGACACTGGAGAGCAGAGAAAGATACCAGAATGCCAGGAATGAATATGTCAGGATGAGAAGAGAGGCAGAAAGACAATACGAAAATGACATCGCAAGCAAGGCAAAGACTCAGCCTAAATTGTTGCATAGCCACATTAGGAGAAAAACAACAGTAAAGGAACAGGTTATGAGATTAAGGATAGGGGCGGAAGGATTCACTACAAATGACAAGGAAGTGTGTGAGGAATTGAATAAGAAATTCCAGGAGGTCTTCACCTTAGAACAAGGAGAAATTCCAGAGGTAAGTGAGGGAATAGCTAACCAGGAACCACTGGAAGAGTTTGAGATTACCAGTGGGGAAGTAAGGAAGTGTTTACTAGAGTTGGACGTGACGAAGGCTATAGGCCCAGATGGAATCTCCCCTTGGGTTCTAAAGGAAGGAGCAAGAGAACTGAGCCTACCACTCTCCATAGTGTATAACAAATCACTGGCAACAGGGGAACTGCCAGATACTTGGAAAGCAGCTAACGTAGTCCCGATATACAAGAAAGGGGATAGACAGGAGGCACTGAACTACAGGCCAGTGTCCCTAACCTGCATACCATGCAAGCTGATGGAGAAGATTGTGCGAAAAAAACTAGTGGAGCATCTGGAGCGAAGGAACTTTGTAACACAGCATCAACATGGGTTCAGGGATGGCAGGTCCTGCCTCACAGGGTTACTTGAATTCTACGACCAGGCAACAAAAATAAGGCAAGAAAGAGAAGGGTGGGCAGACTGCATATTTTTGGATTGTCAGAAAGCCTTTGATACAGTGCCACACAAGAGGCTAGTGCGAAAGTTGGAGATGCAGGCTGGAGTGAGAGGGAAGGTACTCCGGTGGATAGAGGAATACCTAAGCAACAGGAGACAACGAGTCTGTGTGAGGGGTGAGGTCTCAGATTGGCGAGACGTCACAAGTGGAGTCCCGCAGGGGTCAGTCCTTGGACCTATACTGTTTCTGGTATATGTAAATGATCTCCCAGAGGGTATAGATTCGTTCCTCTCAATGTTTGCCGACGATGCAAAAATTATGAGGAGGATTGAAACAGAGGATGATAGTAGGAGGCTACAAGATGACCTGGATAGACTGAGTGAATGGTCCAACAAATGGCTGTTGAAGTTCAACCCGAGTAAATGCAAAGTAATGAAACTAGGCAGTGGAAACAGGAGGCCAGGCACAGGATACAGAATAGGAGATGAAGTACTTAATGAAACAGACAGAGAGAAAGATCTAGGAGTTGATATCACACCAAACCTGTCTCCTGAAGCCCACATAAAGAGAATAACGTCTGCGGCATATGCGAGGCTGGCTAACATCAGAACGGCGTTCAGGAACCTGTGTAAGGAATCATTCAGAATCTTGTACACCACATATGTAAGACCAATCCTGGAGTATGCGGCCCCAGCATGGAGCCCGTACCTTGTCAAGCACAAGACGAAGCTGGAAAAAGTCCAAAGGTATGCTACTAGACTAGTCCCAGAACTAAGAGGCATGAGTTATGAGGAAAGGCTGCGGGAAATGCACCTCACGACACTGGAAGACAGAAGAGTAAGGGGGGACATGATCACAACCTACAAAATCCTCAGGGGAATCGACCGGGTAAACAAGGACGAACTTTTCAACACTGGTGGGACGCGAACAAGGGGACACAGGTGGAAGCTGAGTACCCAAATGAGCCACAGAGACGTTAGAAAGAACTTTTTCAGTGTCAGAGTAGTTAGCAAATGGAATGCATTAGGAAGTGATGTGGTGGAGGCTGACTCCATTCACAGTTTCAAATGTAGATATGATAGAGCCCAATAGGCTCAGGAATCTGTACACCAGTTGATTGACGGTTGAGAGGCGGGACCAAAGAGCCAGAGCTCAACCCCCGCAAGCACAATTAGGTAAGTACAATTAGGTAAGTACACACACACACACAGGCTACAAGATGACCTAGACAGAGTGAATGGTCCAACAAATGGCTGTTGAAGTTCAACCCGAGTAAATGCAAAGTAATGAAACTAGGCAGTGGAAACAGGAGGCCAGACACAGGATACAGAATAGGAGATGAAGTACTTAATGAAACAGACAGAGAGAAAGATCTAGGAGTTGATATCACGCCAAACCTGTCTCCTGAAGCCCACATAAAGAGAATAACGTCTGCGGCATATGCGAGGCTGGCTAACATCAGAACAGCGTTCAGGAACCTGTGTAAGGAATCATTCAGAATCTTGTTTACCACATATGTAAGACTAATCCTGGAGTATGCGGCCCCAGCATGGAGCCCGTACCTTGTCAAGCACAAGATGAAGCTGGAAAAAGTTCAGAAGTATGCCACTAGGCTAGTCCCAGAACTAAGAGGCATGAGTTAGGCTGCGTGAAATGCATCTCACGACACTGGAAGGCAGAAAAGTAAGGGGAGACATGATCACTACCTACAAAAATCTCAGAGGAATTGACAAGGTAGATAAAGATAAACTGTTTAACACGGGTGGTACGCGAACAAGGGGACACAGGTGGAGACTGAGTACCCACATGAGCCACAGAGACGTTAGAAACAACTTTTTCAGTGTCAGAGTAGTTAACAGACTGAATGTATTAGGCAGTGATGTGGTGGAGGCTGACTCCATACACAGTTTCATATGTAGATATGATAGAGCCTTGTAGGCTCAGGAACCTGTACACCAGTTGATTGACAGTTGAGAGGCGGGACCAAAGAGCCAGAGCTCAACCCCCGCAAGCACAACTAGGCAAGTACACCTTCATACATGAGCTGCTGGACTGTCTTTGCTTCTTTACTCTGCTGCCGGAGCAGACCCATGGTAGTGTTCACGGTCATCATACTAGGCTCTGTGTCCCGCGGTCACCTTCCCCTAACACACCTGTCACCTTCCCCTAACACACCTGTCACCTTCCCCTAACACACCTGTCACCTTCCCCTAACACACCCGTCACCTTCCCCTAACACACCTGTCACCTTCCCCTAAGACACCTGTCACCTTCCCCTAACACACCTGTCACCTTCCCCTAACACACCTGTCACCTTCCCCTAACACACCCGTCACCTTCCCCTAACACACCCGTCACCTTCCCCCAACACACCTGTCACCTTCCCCTAACACACTCGTCACCTTCCCCTAACACACCCGTCACCTTCCCCTAACACACCCGTCACCTTCCCCTAACACACCTGTCACCTTCCCCTAACACACCCGTCACCTTCCCCTAACACACCCGTCACCTTCCCCTAACCCACCTGTCACCTTCCCCTAACACACCCGTCACCTTCCCCTAACACACCCGTCACCTTCCCCTAACCCACCCGTCACCTTCCCCTAACACACCCGTCACCTTCCCCTAACACACCCGTCACCTTCCCCTAACACACCCGTCACCTTCCCCTAACACACCCGTCACCTTCCCCTAACACACCCGTCACCTTCCCCTAACACACCCGTCACCTTCCCCCAACACACCTGTCACCTTCCCCTAACACACTCGTCACCTTCCCCTAACACACCCGTCACCTTCCCCTAACACACCCGTCACCTTCCCCTAACACACCTGTCACCTTCCCCTAACACACCCGTCACCTTCCCCTAACACACCCGTCACCTTCCCCTAACCCACCTGTCACCTTCCCCTAACACACCCGTCACCTTCCCCTAACCCACCCGTCACCTTCCCCTAACCCACCCGTCACCTTCCCCTAACACACCCGTCACCTTCCCCTAACACACCCGTCACCTTCCCCTAACACACCCGTCACCTTCCCCTAACACACCCGTCACCTTCCCCTCACAATGGCGTCGGGACAGGTTCTGGCGGGAACCGAGTGAAAATATTTGGTCGACAAATTTTAAACCGTCATTATAATTTATTTAACTATCAAAATTCTTGATAGTAATAATAAAAATATATTTACAAGAAGCAAAAATATCTTTTGGGGCCAAAAATAATTAATTAGAAATCATACATTAATTTAAGCCGACAAGCGCTTCTGCCACATCTCCCAGTTGTGAATATAAATAATTAGAAAACGTACTAGATTTCAGTTACATTAAAATAATTAATCTCAATTAAGAATGACATCAATAAATCAGGCAGCGCCTTATAAATATATTCTCAATACTTTCATTTACGAAATCGATGCAATAATTTAATGGCACCAAGGCAGGACATTCGTAGTTTTGGCGGGAATATTTCACGCGCTCAATCTTAAGCCAAGATGGCGGCGCGCGCACCTCTAGCCTACACATGTCAGCTATACTCGCGGTCAGATGAGGACGAAGATCGGTTATAAACTGAGCTCCAAATTACATATAGTCTGTTTTACTCTGAGAAACATAACACATATCGCCTTATGTACTGTAAGAAGCTGAGAAGTATAACACTTTGTATCCCCACACACACACACACAAAACCTAAACATGCGCATATATAAGTGATATCCCAACCTGAAAGGGAAAAAAAACACGTATTCCAAACACCATGCTAATCTAACTACACACACACCCTCCCTCGCGGACACGTAATTACCGCAAACGAGCGAGCACAACGACCCTCAAACAAGCCTTTACAAGCCACTTACCCACCAAACTTGTAAACATTAAGTAAGTTTCCCCAACTCCAGTTAACTCGTTCAGAAAACGGCGGAAAAAGGAATAGTGTCTAAGACTAGAAAATTACGTACCCCGCTATGCCTAATAGAGCCGTCCGTCCTCCTAATAGAGACCCTAATAGAGCGTCGCATTTCGACGCATACTCTAGCTAACGTCAAAAAGCGTCGTACTCGAAAATGGAAGCGGCTCGCGAAAGTGACGTACTGTCCCGTTTTCTGTTGTGGGTCCTCTGATAGGTTAGGATATGGGCACTTTAATACGACGGTTTCTTGACGTTGGGGAACCTTAGGAGGACGGGCTGATGCCATCGGTATTCTGTATATATGAACCTAACATATCCTAACTCAACCTAACGTATCCTATCCTAACCCAACCTAATCAAACCCAGCCTAACACAACCTAATCGAGCCTCACCGTCTTGGGTTTGGGAGATGAATGGATAGTTGGATGGTTAAATTCTTGAATAGACCAGAAGACGGATGGGTTGATGGAAGGATTGACTGAGAGTACGAGAACAAATGAAGGAAATGGCAGTGGTTACCACACACACACACACACACACACACACACACACACAGAGCTGACTCCATACACAGTTTCAAGTGTAGATATGATAGAGCCCAATAGGCTCAGGAACCTGTACACCTGTTGATTGACGGTTGAGAGGCGGAACCAAAGAGCCAGAGCTGAACCCCCGCAAGCACAACTAGGTGAATACAACTAAGTGAGTACACACACACACACAAGCAGGAGATTGGAATCGATGACCAATTACAGAAAATGATGAAAAGGATGAGAGAAGAGGAGGGGGGAAGGAGCGGAAGGGGGAGGGAAAGAAGGGGAGGGAAGGGAAGGAAGGGGAGGGGAGGGAAGGGAGGGGGAGGGGAGGGAAGGGAAGGGAAGGGGGGGAGGAGAGAGAGCGGGCCGCTGTACTAAGGACAAACTTAATATTTTCCTGTGTTTTTCTTCCAGGTGTTCCCATCTCTGCTTCTCTTTAAGAACCTTCCTCTATTGCCTCAAGGTTTAGTGCTCATTTGATTCCCTATTTCCCTTCTTCCCTCCCTCTCTGCCTTCACTACCCCGTGTCAAGTGTGAGAGAGGGAGGGGGGGGGGGGTGTGAAGAGTCAAGGTCCCAGTGTCAAGTGTGAGGGGGGGGGGGGTGAGGTGTGAGGCACCAGAGTGAGGAGTGAGGCACCAGAGTGAGGAGTGAGGCACCAGAGTGAGGAGTGAGGCACCAGAGTGAGGAGTGAGGCACCAGAGTGAGGAGTGAGGCACCAGAGTGAGGAGTGAGGCACCAGAGTGAGGAGTGAGGCACCAGAGTGAGGTGTGAGGCACCAGAGTGAGGTGTGAGGCACCAGAGTGAGGAGTGAGGCACCAGAGTGAGGAGTGAGGCACCAGAGTGAGGAGTGAGGCACCAGAGTGAGGTGTGAGGCACCAGAGTGAGGTGTGAGGCACCAGAGTGAGGAGTGAGGCACCAGAGTGAGGAGTGAGGCACCAGAGTGAGGTGTGAGGCACCAGAGTGAGGTGTGAGGCACCAGAGTGAGGAGTGAGGCACCAGAGTGAGGAGTGAGGCACCAGAGTGAGGTGTGAGGCACCAGAGTGAGGAGTGAGGCACCAGAGTGAGGAGTGAGGCACCAGAGTGAGGAGTGAGGCACCAGAGTGAGGTGTGAGGCACCAGAGTGAGGAGTGAGGCACCAGAGTGAGGAGTGAGGCACCAGAGTGAGGAGTGAGGCACCAGAGTGAGGAGTGAGACACCCACGCCTAGGGGTATTATTAGCCATGGGTCTCCTCACCATCACTATACATAGCACGCCTCATTAATGTCTAAGTTAGTGCGTGCGCGTACACCCGTACACATGTACGCTTATGTGTACATGTGTACACCCTCTGAGAGGTGCTCGTAAGGTCGACACTCAACCCACACACCCCACGACTTTCAGTCTTCCCTTCAACCTGTTTTTCAACCATACCTGTCTATAAAGCACTGGTGAGCTACCCTACCAATGTTACCTAGCAGTAAATAGGTACCTGGGTGTTAGTCAGCTGTCACGGGCTGCTTCCTGGGGGTGGAGGCCTGGTCGAGGACCGGGCCGCGGGGACACTAAAGCCCCGAAATCATCTCAAGATAACTCAAGATAAGATACCGTTCCGTGTCAGGATTCATCAACAAGTTACGAAACCTGTGTATCTTTCCTTAATCTTGTTGGTATTGATTACACAGTTTATCTGCTTGGAAACATTATAATCCAAGATAATTATTAATAGAAATAATTTGGCAGTCATTCTGAGCTTGAGTTATATCTTGAGGTTATCTTGAGATGATTTCGGGGCTTTAGTGTCCCCGCGGCCCGGTCCTCGACCAGGCCTCCACCCCCAGGAAGCAGCCCGTGACAGCTGACCAACACCCAGGTACCTATTTTACTGCTAGGTAACAGGGGCATAGGGTGAAAGAAACTCTGCCCATTGTTTCTCGCCGGCGCCCGGGATCGACCCCGGGACCACAGGATCACAAGTCCAGCGTGCTGTCCGCTCGGCCGAGCTGTGGCCTGTCTACCTTCTGCTGTAAGTAGACGGTAGACAGGGGGCCAGGCGTGACCACAGAGATAGGGGCCAGATCCACGAAGCAGTTACGCAAGTACTTATGAACCTGTACATCTTTCCTGAATCTTTAACGGCTTTGTTTACAACTAATAAACAATTAATGAGCTCCGAAGCACCAGGAGGCTGTTTATAACAATACCAACAGTTGATTGGCAAGTTTTCATGCTTGTAAACTGTTTAATAAATGTAACCAAAGCCGTCAAAAAATTGAGGAAAGATGTACACGTTCGTAAGTACTTGCGTAACTGATTCGTGAATCTGGCCCCCAGGGCTGTAAGTGTTGCCGTCTTCCAGCTGACGAGAAGCATTCCTCTTGCACTAGAAACATTGTTTAACACTGGTAGTCACCTGGCCAGGCTCTCACCTGCCATCTTAAGTCTCTATGACTGACAACGTAGCCGGTTCTCCTGGTTTGTCCTATTCCCGTCCTTCAAATTGTTTCACATTGTCTTCAGAATGATTCACATTGTCTTCAGAATGATTCACATTGTCTTCAGAATGATTCACATTGTCTTCAGAATGATTCACATTGTCTTCAGAATGATTCACATTGTCTTCAGAATGATTCACATTGTCTTCAGAATGATTCACATTGTCTTCAGAATGATTCACATTGTCTTCAGAATGATTCACATTGTCTTCAGAATGATTCACATAGGGAGCCGGTCGGCCGAGCGGACAGCACACTGGACTTGTGATCCTGTGGTCCTGGGTTCGATCCCGGGCGCCGGCGAGAAACAATGGGCAGTTTCTTTCACCCTATGCCCCTGTTACCTAGCAGTAAAATAGGTACCTGGATGTTAGTCAGCTGTTACGGGCTGCTTCCTGGGGGTGGAGGCCTGGTCGAGGACCGGGCCGCGGAGACACTAAAAAGCCCCGAAATCATCTCAAGATAACCTCAAGATAACATTGTCTTCAAATTAATTCAGTGTTATTTGGACTTGGATGAGGTTGAGCCTCTCGTTAAGTGGAGTGGTTACAAGGTCATCCAGACGACACAATTCCCTTGTATTCCTCCTTGGGATCCTCCACTTAGCATCACATCTCTCCTTGTAATGGTCTCCCAGGCGACCATCTCCCTCCTTGCCAGTCTCCGGCATGATTGTGGTGTTTCGTCGCGGTGCTGTTTGGCCTTGGTTATCTTCTTGGGGTTATCTTGAGATGATTGAGGGCTTAGCGTCCCCGAGCCTCGGTCCTCGACCAGGCCTCCTTTTTTTGTTACACACCCCCAGGAAGCAGCCCGTAACAGCTGTCTAACTCCCAGGTACCTATTTACTGCTAGGTGAACAGGGGCATCGAAGTGAAAGAAACTGTCCATTTGTTTTCGCCTCCGCCGGGATCGATCCCTGGAACCTAGGACTACGAATCGCGAGCGCAGTCCACTCAGCCGTCAGGTCCCCTTTGGTGGCTACACACACGGCGCGGATCCTGCTACTAGTACTACTAGTACTACCACCACTAGTACTACTAGTACTACCACCACTAGTACTACTAGTACTACCACCACTAGTACTACTAGTACTACCACCACTAGTACTACTAGTACTACCACCACTAGTACTACTAGTACTACCACCACTAGTACTACTAGTACTACCACCACTAGTACTACTAGTACTACCACCACTAGTACTACCAGTACTACCACCACTAGTACTACCAGTACTACCACCACTAGTACTACCAGTACTACCACCACTAGTACTACTAGTACTACCACCACTAGTACTACTAGTACTACCACCACTAGTACTACTAGTACTACCACCACTAGTACTACTAGTACTACCACCACTAGTACTACTAGTACTACCACCACTAGTACTACTAGTACTACCACCACTAGTACTACTAGTACTACCACCACTAGTACTACCACCACTAGTACTACCACCACTAGTACTACTAGTACTACCACCACTAGTACTACTAGTACTACCACCACTAGTACTACTAGTACTACCACCACTAGTACTACCACCACTAGTACTACTAGTACTACCACCACTAGTACTACTAGTACTACCACCACTAGTACTACTAGTACTACCACCACTAGTACTACTAGTACTACCACCACTAGTACTACCACTAGCCAGCGGAGCAGCCACAAGTGCCGCCCATACTGTCAGAAAATGATCTTAATTCTTCACAAACTTTTTATTACATATTCCTCGTGTCTTGCCTACAGCTCTGGCACCTTTGTGACCCACGACCAGGTCAGCTCTGGCACCTTTGTGACCCACGACCAGGTCAGCTCTGGCACCTTTGTGACCCACGACCAGGTCAGCTCTGGCACCTTTGTGACCCACGACCAGGTCAGCTCTGGCACCTTTGTGACCCACGACCAGGTCAGCTCTGGCACCTTTGTGACCCACGACCAGGTCAGCTCTGGCACCTTTGTGACCCACGACCAGGTCAGCTCTGGCACCTTTGTGACCCACGACCAGGTCAGCTCTGGCACCTTTGTGACCCACGACCAGGTGTGGAGGTCATGCCTGGTCGTCGGTGTCGTCGTCATATTCATCATCCTCGTCATTATCATCGCCATGCTCATCATAGTCAGGGGTGAGCCCACCCTTAAGGTCACCTTCAGAATTCTATGACTGATTTCGGCGGCAGTTTCCTCAGAACATCATTATAAACAAAAAAAGTCTCGTCAACTCATGCACTCATCAGTTGAGCAACCCTCCAGCACATCAACTCCCCGGGTTGAAGCGTCCCAGACGACGTAATTGGTTCCCAGCGGTGGTCATATGATGTTTGGAAACTATCAAGGAAAGATTAATGCAATTTTAACTATTAATCTATTAATAATTAACACTATTAATCCTCCCTCTGTTAATCCTCCCACTATTAATCCTCCCACTATCAATCCACACTTTGTCATGGATCCTCCACACGTAACAGACCATCTACACGTCACGGACCATCCACATGTCGTCACGGACCATCCACATGTCGTCACTGACCATCGACATGTCACGAACCATCCACACGTCACGGACCCTCCCCACGTCACAGACCATCCACATGTCGTCAATGACCATCCACACGTCACGGACCATCCACACGTCGTCACGGACCCTCCACACGTCACGCACCCTCCACACGTCGTCACGGACCATCCACACGTCACGGACCCTCCACACGTCACGGACCCTCCACACCGTGACTCCTACAACACTACCATACAACACACCTGCCTCCTAGAGTGTACCACACACCAGCCTGCACCTACCAGTGGCAGCTATGTATCCGACCCACACACGTGGCTCCCGTGCAGCACGCTCACACACCTGTGGGAGAGAGAGAGGCAGCATGTCAGCATATGGCGGGGGTCACACACACTCACTTATTGCAAAACTGCTTCATCAAATTACAAATGCTTCATCAAATTACAAATGCTTCAACAAATTACAAATGCTTCAACAAATTACAAATGCTTCAACAAATTACAAATGCTTCATCAAATTACAAATGCTTCATCAAATTACAAAAACAAGAGGCAGCAATTAATGTAGAATGTCAAATTGCAGTCTATAATGACATTGTATTGGTTTATCAAGATGGCGTTCGTACGCTCTCATATATCACCATCTTGTCACCACTTGGTCTGGGAGACATCTCCCGTCACGCAGGGTGCAGTCGCGCCTCCACAGATCTCCAGTATCAGCTCTTGATACTGGTAATGGCTCAAAAGGGCCACCACTTACGGGCTATTCATGCCCGTGCCACCTCTTGGGTGGCTTAATCTTCATCAATCAATCATCTCATATATGTTATCAAAATCTAATTCAAAACCGAAAGAAGGATCTTTTAGGTTGAATTTTAAGAGGGGTATTTTCTTTATTCTACCCTGGTTGATTATTTATAAGATACAGAGTTAGGGGTTCACAGTCCACGGACTCGGGTTCCTTGCCGGCCGAAACAAGGAATAGGTAGAGACTCTTTCAGGTGTTGCATGCTGGAACAGCTGACTGTTGTGGCATGCATTCTGAGGATGTAATCACATAGTTGTGCTTGCAGGGTCGAGCCTCAGCTCTCGACCCCCGCCTTTCAACCATCATCAGTTCAATCCAGTGATTTTTCACTCATTTGTCTTATCATATTTATGTTTAAAGTTGTGTATTGAATTATCTTCGACAACTTCGTGGTCTAGTCCGGTCCACTTGTGTTTGACTCTGAGGGTGAAATACTTCTTTCCTCACATCACCGGTGTGGGCGTCGGTGGCTGTGTGGATAGCACGCTGCACACGTGATCCTGTGGCCTGGGTTCGATCCCAGGCGCCGGCGAGAAACGATGGGGAGAGTTTCTTGTGATGTCCTCGGATTCTACCGTAGCTTAATTTTAATATCTCTTCTAAATCTGCTTTGTTAATTTCCCCTTAGTATCTTGTACGTCGTTATCATGTCTCACCTTCTTTCCTCCAATGCAGTAAGGTCCAGTGTGTGGTGGGGCAGAGAGCGGGGTACATTATTTTAGGGTAAGTATGAGTAACTGTGGCCAGTAACTGGATTGACAATTCCAGCTTCAGTTAAGTATACTTCATACTTCAGTTAAGTATACTTCATGCATGCTATGTATTCTTCAGTTTACTTTTATCCAGACAAAAACATACATGTCTTCCCAAACTCCAGGTTACTATTGCTGTAAACGATCTCGTGAACTGTTTAATATATGCGAACAGAGCCGCTATGCTTGCGGAAAGATGTACAGGTTTCGTAAGCGGTGGAGTAGATGCTTGAGGATGACTCCCGGGTCTAGTAAGTAAGGTCCCCCCCCCCAGGGAGAGTGTGTGTGTGAGGATGGCTGCAGGTGTTGAACACCTTCACCAGGTGTTCACCTTCCTGTGGTGAACACCAGGGACGGGGCGACATGAACAATATGTGGCCAGTGTTCTTTGGGAGTGCTGGACACACACACACACACACACACACACACACACACACACACACACACACACACACACATAGGGACCAGCCGGCCGAGCGGACAGCACGCTGGACACGTGATCCTGTGGTCCCAGGTTCCATCCCGGGCGCCGGCGAGAAATAATGGGCAAAGTTTCTTTCACCCCATTTATTATTTACCTAGCAGTAAATTTTATTTACTGCTAGGTATTTATTATTTATCACCCTATTTACCTATTATTTACCTAGCAGTAAATAGGTACCTGGGAGTTAGTCAGCTGTCACGAGCTGACTAACATCCCTCCTGGGGTGTGTGCGTGTGTGTGGTGTGGGGAAAAAAATAGTAGTAGTAGAAATAGTTGATTGACAGTTGAGAGACGGGCTGAAAGAGCAGAGCTCAACCCCCTCAAGCACAACTAGGTAAATACACACACACACACACACAGAGGCGGAAAACTTGAGTATTCAAACTTGAGAGGCAGGCGGGGGTGGGAGGAAAGGCCCTAGCATGGGTAAGGAACTACCTAACAAGGAAGGAGCCAGAGAGTTACAGTAAGGGGCGAAAAGTCGGATTGGCGAACAGTAACGAGTGGAGTACCTCAAGGATCGGTGCTGGGACTAATTCTATTTCTAATATACGTTAATGACGTTTACAGGAGTAGAATCCAACATGGCGATGTTTGCGGATGACGCAAAGTTGATGAGAAGAGTTGTGACAGATGAGTATTGTAGGATCCTCCAAGAGGACTTGAACAGGTTGCAGAGATGGTCAGAGAAATGGCTACTGGAGTTCAACACGAGCAAATGTAAAGTTATGGAAATGGGATCAGGTGACAGGAGACCAAAAGGACAATACACAATGAAGGGAAACTGCCTACCTGTGAAGATATGAAAAAGAGACCTGGGCGTGGACGTAACAGTTAATCTAACTCCTGAGGCACATATAAATAGGATAACGACAGCAGCGTACTCGACACTGGCAAAAGTTAGAACATCATTCAGAAACCAAAGTGAGGAGGCATTTAGGGCGTTTTACACTGCCTACGTGAGACCCGTCTTAGAGTATGCCGCCCCATCATGGAGCCCCGCCCCCCCCCTTTCCCTGAAGAAACACATAAAGAAACTGGAAAAGGTTCAGAAGTTTGCGACGAGGCTTGTCCCAGAGTTGCGAGGCATGGGATATGAAGAGCGCCTGAAGGAACTGAACCTGACGACACTTAAAAAAAAAGGAGGGAGCGGGAAGACATGACAGAAACATATAAAATACTCAGGGGAATTGACAAAGTGGACATAGACGAAATGTTCACACGCAATAGTAACAGAACGAGGGGACATGGGTGGAAACTGGAAACTCAGATGAGTCACAGAGATGTTAGGAAGTTTTCTTTTAGCGTGAGAGTAGTGGGAAAATGGAATGCACTTAAGAAGCAGGTTGTGGAAGCAAATTCTATTCATTATTTTAAAACAAGATATGATAGGGAAATGGGAGAGGAGACACTGGTTTAAAGAAGCGGTGTGTTGAGAGGCGGGACCCAAGAGCTAGTGGTGGATGGTGGAGGCGGAGATGTGTGAGTACAGGTTGGGCACAAGGACACACCTGTACGGGAATATTGTGCAGGTTACCACTACATCTTTAAGGCTACACCTTCCACCACCCTTCCTTACTTCTTACATGTTCTCTTGTAACACTCATCCTCCTCCTCCTCCTTACCTTCATGCTCCTCCTTACCTTCCTCCTTACCTTCCTCCTCATCCTTACCTTCCTCCTCATCTTTACCTTCCTCCTCATCCTTACCCTTCTCCACCTTCTCCTTACCTTTCCCTCCTCCTTACCTTCATCCTCCTCCTTACCTTCCTCCTCATCCTCCTCTTCCTTCACCTCTTCTTCTTCCTTACCTTTCCCTCTTCCTCCTCATCCTCCTAGTTACCTTTCCCTCCTCCTCCTCCTCCTCCTCCTCCTCCTCTCCGCCTCGCATCCGAAAGCGTTACCTTCGCGGTGGAAGCTATTTTTGGCGCGAACCATCACAACCGTTCTGGCTCCCACCACCCCCTACCACTGGCTCCCACCACCCCCTACCACTGGCTCCCACCACCCCCTACCACTGGCTCCCACCACCCCCTACCACTGGCTCCCACCACCCCCTACCACTGGCTCCCACCACCCCTACCACTGGCTCCCACCACCCCCTACCACTGGCTCCCACCACCCCCTACCACTGGCTCCCACCACCCCCTACCACTGGCTCCCACCACCCCCTACCACTGGCTCCCACCACCCCCTACCACTGGCTCCCACCACCCCTACCACTGGCTCCCACCACCCCCTACCACTGGCTCCCACCACCCCCTACCACTGGCTCCCACCACCCACCACCACCTACCACTGGCTCCCACCACCCACCACCACCTACCACTGGCTCCCACCACCCCCTACCACTGGCTCCCACCACCCACCACCACCTACCACTGGCTCCCACCACCCCCTACACACCAACCCCTACCACCCACCACCTTCTACCACTGGCTCCCACCACCCACCAACCCCTACCACTGGCTCCCACCACCCACCACCCCCTACCACTGGCTCCCACCATCCCCTACACACCAACCCCTACCACTCACCACCCACCACTCACCACTCACCACCACCCACTACAAAAAAGAGGATACTACAAATGTTAGTGATGTAGAGAGAGATCAGTGTACAGGTCTACAGATCAAGCCCAAAAAAGAAACTATTGCCAAGAAAACTGCCCCATAGAACAACTCAACAAAACCCACTAACATAAACAATGGCCTAACAGTTGAAAGATGACGCCAACGAGGGTCGGATTAGTCTAACTATCGTCAGTATTGAGAAGGAAAGAACTTAGAAATGGTGGAAGCTCTAAGTAGCAACAGTAAGTATAAACATATAAACTACCTTTGGTTATGAAAGACTAAGTCAGCCCTCAGCTGTCACCGGGAGAACTACTAGCAAGTACAGCAACCAATAACCGTGAGGACAGACTGGCAGGGAGGGACGGAGGGAGGTGAGAGAGGGAGAGAGAGGGAGAGAGAGGAAGAGAGAGGGAGAGAGGGAGAGAAGCAGGCAGGCAGGCAGACAGGCAGGCAGGCAGGCAGACAGGCAGACAGGCAGCCAGGCAGACAGAGAGGTACCAAGCCAGACAAACTGTGAAACACTAGGTGAATATAGGCAGATGGAGAGAGAGAGGCAGACAAGGATACAGCCAAGCAAGCAAGCAAGCAAGGAAGGAAGGAAGCAAGCAAGCAAGGAAGGAAGGAAGCAAGCAAGGAAGGAAGGAAGGAAGCAAGCAAGGAAGCATAAAGTAGGGCAGGCAGAACCGTCACAAGATACACCGTTGTAGCCGGGAGAGGCCGGGAGGACGAGGTAAGGCCCGCCACACTTCACAACGCCCTACACGACGTCTCCAGTCATCGCCTCTCTAGTTAGAACGCGCCGTAAATGTGTCCTGTGGGCGGCGGGCGGCGCTCCCCTGGTGTGAGCGCGAGAGCCCGGTAAACAACCTCGTCGACGGCGCCCATTTGTCAGCCCGACTGCCCCGCGGTGAGGGGGACTTACACGCTCTTTCCTCCTTCATTCCTGACTCAGTATTGTCGGAGCTACAAATTCCCAGGTAAGATGTTCTGATTCCCGAGACGCTGCAATACTTTTCCTGCTTCCGTATAGTCTAATGGAGTTGTGGCGCAGTTCAGAGATTGTGTGTGCGTGTGTGTGTGTGTGTGTGTGTGTGTGTGTGTGTGTGTGTGTGTGTGTGTGTGTGTGTGTGTGTGTGTGTGTGTGTGTGTGTGTGTGTGTGTGTGTGTGTGTGTGTGTGTGTGTGTGTGTGAGAGAGAGAGAGAGAGAGAGAGAGAGAGAGAGAGAGAGAGAGAGAGAGAGAGAGAGAGAGAGAGAGAGAGAGAGAGAGAGAGAGAGATGGACATATAGACGACTAGAGAAAAGAAGCTGAGAGTGGACATAACACCAAACTAACTCTAGAGGCTCTTAAAATTAGAATAACGTCAGCCGCATACTCTACGCTTGCAAAAGTCAGAACATCATTCAAGAACTTGAATAAGGAGGCTTTTAGATCACTGTATAACGCCTGTGAGGCCAGTCTTAGAGTACGTCGCCCCATCTTGGAGTCCCAATCTATCAACCCGTTCTCGCAAATTCGTAAAGTCAATATTGACTTATTAACTACGTGCATAGGTGATATACTAAACATAATAGATACCCTTAAAAAGATTCATAGAAAACACCAACCTTACCTAACCTTGTTAGTATCTTAAGATAAGCATCTTATTGCTTCGTAATTACAATTATTACTTAACCTATACCTATTATAGGTTAGGTAATAATTGTAATTACGAAGCAATAAGATGCTTATCTTAACATACTAAGTAGGTTAGGTAAGGTCGGTGTTTTCTATGAATCTTTTTAAGGGTATCTATTATGTTAAGTATGTCACCTATGCACATATTTAATAAGTCAATATTGACTTATTAAAGCTCGGTGCAGAAGTTTGCAACAAGCCTCTGCCCAGAGCTGCGAGAGATGAGGTACGAAGAGAGACTGAAAGTATTAAATCTGACGACGTTAGAGGGAAGGAGGGAGAGGAGAGGGGACATGATAAAGACGTATAAAATGCTTAAATACTTAGAGGGACTGACAGGGATGAGATAGAGAAAATGTATACACCAATAGAACAAGGAGGCACGGATAGAAGCTTGAGACTCAGATGTGTTAAAACATGCTCAAAATATGATTTTTTATCGTAATGGTAGTAAATGGAATGACCTAAAGGAGCAGGTTGTAGAGGCAACCTCGAACCACAACTTTAAAAGCAGGTATGATAGGGAAATTCGTCAGCAATCATTGCAGCAGGCAACAGCGGCTAGAAAAACGAGGTCCAAGAGCTAGAGCTTGATCCTGCAGGCACACATAGGGGAGCACACACACACACACACACACACAAGGGGCCTCGTAGCCTGGTGGATAGCGCGCAGGACTCGTAATTCTGTGGCGCGGGTTTGATTCCCGCACGAGGCAGAAACAAATGGGCAAAGTTTCTTTCACCCTAAGTGCCCCTGTTACCTAGCAGTAAATAGGTACCTGGGAGTTTAGCCAGCTGTCACGGGCTGCTTCCTGGGGTGTGTGTGTGGTGTGGAAAAAAAAAAAAGTAGTTAGTAAACAGTTGATTGACAGTTGAGAGGCGGGCCGAAAGAGCAAAGCTCAACCCCCGCAAAACACAACTAGTAAACACACACACACACACACACACACACACACACACTGAGTATGTGGAAACTGAGTACCCACATGAGCCACAGGGACGTTAGAAGGAACTCTTCAGTGTCAGAGTAGTTAACGGATGGAATGCATTAGGAACTGATGTGGTGGAGGCTGACTCCATATACAGTTTTAAGTGTAGATATGATAGAGCCCAGTAGGCTCAGGAACCTGTACATTAATTGATTGACCATTGAGAGGCGGGACCAAAGAGCCAGAGCTCAACCCTCTGCAAGCACAATTAGGTAAGTACACACACAATTTAAAATACAACCTCCCGGCTCGGCCGGATATCGTATAGAACGCGACGTGGCTTTTATATATATATATATATATATATATATATATATATATTGCTGAGCCCCACACTCTAGGATAGTCTACCACCACTATTACGAGACCTGTGTGAGGTGTTGGAGTGGTGGTTGTCTGTCTGTCTGTCTGTCTGTCTGTCTGTCTGTCTGTCTGCCTGTCTGTCTGTCTGTCTGTCTGTCCTTCTGTCTGTCTCACTAAACAGTAATGAACTGCCTCAGTAACATCACAAGCGAGTGTTGATTGGCTGTTGGTCGTCATTCAAATGTATCCGCCATCCAATCACCGCGCGTCTCGTCCCTTCCAGCTGACGCACCACCAACTGTCACATTACTTTGGTTTTTCTCTTTATTTATTCAATTCTTTCTTTCTTTCAGTGCATTAATTATATTTATTTAACACATTTGTCCTTTATTTCATTGATTTACTTGTTTTGGTGTCCCATATTTACTGATCATTATATATATATATATATATATATATATATATATATATATATATATATATATATATATATATA
>NW_025575055.1:0-18446 GCF_020424385.1 Procambarus clarkii | reverse complement strand
TTGGACACAACATCTGCCGGGCTGACTGGTGAAAGGAGAAGAGAGGTTTGGATAGCTGCCTGAGAGATATGTGTTAATATGTACTGTTATGATCTCAGCCTACAGGAGAAACGAGTCTCCCTCCTTGAGAGTTATTCATCGAGCCTGACCTGATTAGAAGGTCTAGCAAATATTGAGGTAATAATCCATATGTAAAATAGTTGCTTGAATATGTATAACAATTTGAGATTATGGGCAATGAAGAAGAAAACAGATAAATGACTGGCTAGGAGATGTGGACATTTTGCTGGAGGCGTGAGGCTCGCTTCCGGAGGACCTTGACCTCACTTGAGTGCCAGACATCGCAGGGGGAAGCCGCGCTCCGTTGAGCTCCCGTCAGAAGGGAACCCCTAGTGATATATCTCTAAGAGAAGAGAAGTGTGCAGACGTGCCAGCTGTGGAATTGAGCTGAGAACGTTGTGGTGTCAAGTCTTGGACGGCTAGGAGAGTTTAATAAGCTGCTCAGAGGCATTTTCGTGGGCTGTGTGGAGCGCCCTGACCAAACGCCGTCAGAGGGAAAGCGCCCTCGATCAGTTAATCTGTGGTTTGTCTTTGGGGAAGAAGTTGCTGAGAACTTCGAAGCCAGCAGATGAAGTAGCTGATGAGACTCCAAGGTAGTGGAGCAGAGGACCTCGAGCTGTGAGGAGAAGCAGTGAAGAGGAGTGTCATGTGCTTCTGTAGAGGTGGTGAAGCACCATAGTTGCTCGAGGAAACTTCATGGTGTAGCAGCCAAGAGAGCTGTGGAGGAACCTAGCAGAAGGGTGGAGCACCATAGTTGCTCAAGGAAACTTCATGGTAGCAGCCTGGAGGAGCTGCAGAGGATCCTGGTAGTGAAGCCCGGAAGAACCTAAAGATATTAGGGTAGTGAACTCCAGAGGTGGAAGGGGAAGTTCTGGTGGATTACTAGTAGGGAGTTGATAATGTTTGGTTGTCATTAGCGTGCAAGACGCAGTGAGAGGTGAGTGACTGTTTGCAATCCTTATGTCAAGGAGGGTTTTATACTGAAGTTTAGAGTTACAGTCGTAGGCTGGATTACCTACAGATGTATGCATTCCAGGACTGACAGTGATCGATTGATCATTGTTGTGCATCAATGAACATTTATACTGATATATGGTATTGCATTCAAATGCTGATGTTCTATATATATATTATCTTGCTGATGGTGCAACAGTGTATGTAGACTTGATCAACTTGAGGAGGTTGATAGTATCAGGGGGTGAACCAGGAGATAGGATACCGCTTGATAAGCTGATGATAGAGTTCTGATGGTGTTGGAGAGCAACCTGATTGTAATATTATAGAGTATAGAATTCATTATTATTATATGTGTGTATGTATCGTGTATGTGCTTTGTCCAGTAAATGTATCCCAGTTTGCTGGTGTTTGCCTTTGTCCTAGTGAGGCTTCCAGGAGGTAGTAAAGAAGGAGAGAGAGAGAGAAAGAACCAAGAACCACTGCCGTGGACAGGGTAAAAGGTAATACTAATAAGTCAAAAGGGGATTGAGGAGATCATATCACCTAAGGAGAGAGTGGGGAGTCACAGCGGCTCGAGTGGGTGTGTGCACGTGACAACGAGGCTAATTGTTGGAGCCGCATCCCCTAAACGTGTGACGCTGAGCCCCTCTCCAAGAGCCAGAAGTGCCAAGGGTGATCTCCTAGTATAAGCACTCTACCGAGTTGTGGGTTGGGTTGTCCATAGAGAAGGATCAACGACGACAACACCAACCAACCCACAGTCTATAATAAAATTGGGGGCCTGTGTCCGGGAGAGTGAACTGACACACCCACACCCTGTCCAAGAGTGGATTTGAACACCCTTGCTAAAATAGATAAACTGTGTGACCGCAGGTGTATACTCTCTCTTGGGAAGACTCACAGGACAAGATGGAGAAGGTGCAAGCATTTGTGGAGTCAGGCAAGCCTGAGGACTTGGAAGGTTGCACGAGGGATCAATTGAAACAAATAGCAGAAAAATGTGGCATCAGGTTGAAAGCATCTAAAGTAGCTGGGATGAAGGATGAGATCCTTAGACAGTTGAGAGCCAAGGCCGAACAAGAAACGGCCAAGGCTGAACTGGCTATGATAAAGATGGAGGCCGCTAAAGCAGAACGAGAGAGAATTAAGACGGCACGAAGGGAGAACAGAGTGAGAAGCGAGGCGAGACGCAGCAATGGCAGATCCAATGGAGTCTGGGGAGGAAGAAATTATGAAAGACCCAGAAGAGTCTGGGGTGAGAAAAATTTTGATAAATGGGCAGATAAAAGTAAGTACCCTAAAACTCAGAAGAGTAGGTCGCGTACTTCGTCTGAAAGTGAAGATGGAGGAGCTAAACGAGAAACTAATCGTTATCTAGGGAATCAAGAGTCCAGTAAAGCTCCACAGAGTACGAGTAGTACGTCTGGCCCGAGGAACTCCAATACGAGTAGGCAGAGTCAGAGCTACTCTGGTACATATAGAAGAGACTTTTCCCAGATGAGATGTTACAATTGTAACGGATTGGGTCACGTGATGCGAGATTGTAGGCAGGGCAAGAGAGTTGTGGCCCTGGCCATGTGTGACCCACGAAGTAAATATACTAATGTGTTCCAAGACAAACCACAGAAGGTGAACTTAGTGAACGAGAGGTATAGGCCGTTCATGAGCAAAGGTTGGATCAGTGTAGGAGGCCAACCTGAGGTAGAAGTTGGTATCTTAGAGATACCGGAGCTAATCAGAGCTTGATTACGAGAAGCCTGATTGGGAATGGTCGACGGTTAGCTGGCAGTGGGAAGATGAAAGTATATGGGTTATTGTCTGAGAGTGACATGCCCGTATGTGCTGTCCAGCTAAGGTCGGAATATGTGTCGGCAGAGGTGATGTTGGGAGTATGCCCCGACATACTATTCCAGGAGTCCAAGTGATCCTGGGGAATGACTTGTGCGGGACAAAGGTGTTGCCAAGAGTCATAGCGGAGACTGTGCCAGAGGAGTGCCCAGAAGGCCACGGCACGGGTGGGACACCTGAGAGTGTGAACCTGACTGACATCCGAGGAGATGAGTCAGAAGACCGCCAAGCCATTGAAAACCCTGTCTCGGTGGTGACGAAGGCAGAGGTGGCCGACGAGGAAGACACTGGAGAAGGTGAGACAGTGTCGATTCAACCGGTGGAAGATATCGATGTAGATATAGCATGGCTGTTTGATGAAGGTCCAGCCCAGGAAAATGGAGTCTCGGTGAGGTCGAAAGTGAAGATGGCCCAGCCGAAGAAGAATCATGTGAAGAGAGCGGACCTGAGTAGAGCCCAGACTGCTGAAATTAAGAGTCGGAAGGCGAATGCAACTGTGCTGAGTAGGAATGAGGAAAGATGTGGACAGACTGAGGACGGAAGTAGAACGTCAAGTTGTCCACGAGCAAAGAGGCATCTGGATAGTAGAGTTAAGTTGTTTGAGGTGTCAGGAGTTGACATGTTTCACAGAAAACCTGAAGAAAAGATAGTGAAGAAGAGTAGTAACCGAGAAAGTGAAAGGAGAAGAGACAGTATGTGTGGAGAGATGCTTACGAGCACACAAGGAGAGGTAAAGCGACATGTACAGTCGAGTGCTGTTGGTTGTAGTACAGTGCCCGAAGAAACTTTTAGGGAACGAAGAAGAGTTAAAGGAGAAGAAATGGAGTGGTATAGAAGTGAGAAATGTGGGAAGAGGAAGATGATGCAAGCATGGAGGAATAGAAGAAAGCCGAGGACTCGATGGAAGTCGAACAGGATGAGGTCTCAGATAAATGAGGAGACGAAAGGGAGGAGCGACGGTGAAGACGAGGAAGTGAAGTATGATGGCAGGAGACGAAAGTATAATGGCAGTAGATGGAAGTGTGAAGACGACAGAGGAGGTACAGACAGCAGATGTCTGACTCTGGACGTGAAGAGAAGAAGACGAGGAAACGGAGGGTGGAGACAGTAAGTAGAGTGGACCGATGGAGTGCAGGCGTCCAAGGAGGACAGCCTAGCTTTGAGGTGTCAGAGAGGTCAAATCGTTTGTGAGAAGATCATGTTTCTGGCACGTGGTGTGCCAGATGTTGCAAGGTGCAACGAATTAATTGTAGACTCCTAAGAGAGTATATGGGGTGAAGAACGAGACAGTGTGGTGGCGGATGTATTATCCCGAGCTTTGCCACTGGAATAACTCTCAAAAATAAGGGGAGGGGAGTGTTATGATCTCAGCCTACAGGAGAAACGAGTCTCCCTCCTTGAGAGTTATTCATCGAGCCTGACCTGATTAGAAGGTCTAGCAAATATTGAGGTAATAATCCATATGGAAAATAGTTGCTTGGATATGTATAACAATTTGAGATTATGGGCAATGAAGAAGAAAACAGATAAATGACTGGCTAGGAGATGTGGACATTTTGCTGGAGGCATGAGGCTCGCTTCCGGAGGACCTTGACCTCACTTGAGTGCCAGACATCGCAGGGGGAAGCCGCGCTCCGTTGAGCTCCCATCAGAAGGGAACCCCTAGTGATATATCTCTAAGAGAAGAGAAGTGTGCAGACGTGCCAGCTGTGGAATTGAGCTGAGAACGTTGTGGTGTCAAGTCTTGGACGGCGAGGAGAGTTTAATAAGCTGCTCAGAGGCATTTTCGTGGGCTGTGTGGAGCGCCCTGACCCGACGCCGTCAGAGGGAAAGCGCCCTCGATCAGTTAATCTGTGGTTTGTCTTTGGGGAAGAAGTTGCTGAGAACTTCGAAGCCAGCAGATGAAGTAGCTGATGAGACTCCAAGGTAGTGGAGCAGAGGACCTCGAGCTGTGAGGAGAAGCAGTGAAGAGGAGTGTCATGTGCTTCTGTAGAGGTGGTGAAGCACCATAGTTGCTCGAGGAAACTTCATGGTGTAGCAGCCAAGAGAGCTGTGGAGGAACCTAGCAGAAGGGTGGAGCACCGTAGTTGCTCAAGGAAACTTCATGGTAGCAGCCTGGAGGAGCTGCAGAGGATCCTGGTAGTGAAGCCCGGAAGAACCTAAAGATATTAGGGTAGTGAACTTCCAGAGGTGGAAGGGGAAGTTCTGGTGGATTACTAGTAGGGAGTTGATAGTGTTTGGTTGTCATTAGCGTGCAAGACGCAGTGAGAGGTGAGTGACTGTTTGCATCCTTATGTCAAGGAGGGTTTTATACTGAAGTTTAGAGTTACAGTCGTAGGCTGGATTACCTACAGATGTATGCATTCCAGGACTGACAGTGATCGATTGATCATTGTTGTGTATCAATGAACATTTATACTGATATATGTTATTGCATTCAAATGCTGATTTTCTATATATATATTATCTTGCTGATGGTGCAACAGTGTATGTAGACTTGATCAACTTGAGGAGGTTGATAGTATCAGGTGGTGGACCAGGAGATAGGATACCACTTGATAAGCTGATGGTAGAGTTCTGGTTGGGTTGGAGAGCAACCTGATTGTGATATTATAGAGTATAGGATTCATTATTATTATATGTGTGTATGTATCGTGTATGCGCTTTGTCCAGTAAATGTATCCTAATTTGCTGGTGTTTGCCCTTGTCCTAGTGAGGCTTCCCAGGAGGTAGTAAAGAAGGAGAGAGAGAAAGAACCAAGAACCACTGCCGTGGACAGGGTAAAAGGTAATACTAATAAGTCAAAAGGGGATTGAGGAGATCATATCACCTAAGGAGAGAGTGGGGAGTCAGAGCGGCTTGAGTGGGTGTGTGCACGTGACAACGAGGCTAAGTGTTGGAGCCGCATCCCCTAAACGTGTGACGTTCAGCCCCTCTCCAAGAGCCAGAAGCGCCAAGGGTGATCTCCTAGTATAAGCACTCTACCGAGTTGTGGGTTGGGTTGTCCATAGAGAAGGATCAACGACGACAACACCAACCAACCCACAGTCTATAATAGTACTCACCTAATTGTGCTTACAGGGGTTGAGCTTTGGCTCTTTGGTCCCGCCTCTCAACTGTCAATCAACTGGTGTACAGATTCCTGAGCCTACTGGGCTCTATCATATCTACATTTGAAACTGTGTATGGAGTCAACCATACACAGTTTCACAGCCATACATGTGTCTGAGTCTGTGGGATTTTTCTGGCAAGATGAAAACCAACCGATGAAAAGAAGCTATTCTTGTAATGTTATTTGTCTATTTGTACTCACAGCATTTGTGCGCCCCTTGAGGGACTTGAAGTAGAGGGGGGTAGAAATAGCCTAAGCTACTCTATCCCTTTGAGATGTATGTATTGCTTATCTCAATAAACACACTTGAACTTGAACTTGAACTGGGCAACAAAAATCATACCAGATCTTAGTCATCTCTCATATCAGGAACGGTTGAGGGCCACTGGGCAAACAACACGACAAAAGGCAACATGAAAGGCACATGGAAAATCATCTCTAGTATCCTAGGAACTAAACAACACTCACATAACCAAATAAAACTCTATAACGATGGCTATACACCGTCATCTGATATAGAAATGGCAAATGAATTTAATCCCATTTAACATTGCAGGTTAATATAGTAAGTACAGCATATAATTGTTACACTCTCGGGGCAAAATTCTTGTAGCTCCTAAGTATACTGTCTATCATACCATTATCACACATCCAAACAATTTGATGTGATACACCATTTATTTCCTTATTTCTATAGTTTTCAATAAGTTGACACTCTAATACATAATGTTCTAAGGTGTGGGCGTGCGGCATACTACATAATTTACACTCCTTATCTTTTTCACTGACATCAACACCGTATTTCCAGATATATTTGTATCCTAATCTTAATCTCATGTAAATTGAATCCTTCCAAGTAGACTTTCCTTTACCATAAGTGAAGGACGAATTTGTATTTATGATTGAATAATTCTTAAGTGTGTTACTACTGTCCACCATTGCCATTCTCTTTATCATTTCTTCACCCTCTTGGATCATCTTGATTCTTGTTTTTATTTATTTCAAGGTTAACTGACATACAACATCAACAAGAGTTTTTTCAGTGGCGGGAATTCTCATTATCTGCTAATGTAGACCTGACTAAATGTAAACTGTGTCAACAAAATTATTCGCACACCCTCCGTCACTATGTGATGGAGTGCGAAAAGATACGTGAATTTAGAGACAATTCTATAACCAATGTTCCAGCGATGTGTCAATATTTCATTCAAAATGATCTGCTACCAGAAATTTTAGCCAAATATCCCCAGTTTGCTAACTGTAGGTAGTAACTAAGTGATTGTAACCTATCCACCGCTGCCCACTGGATGGGGGGCGGTGTGCAGGACAAACATATCAATTTTGACCCTAGCTCTCCACATATGTCATTTGCTTAATTTAGAACCTGTACTTGAGGTCGATCTTGAACCCATTGTTGATGTGATGACTTATATTGAATTTTGTAACTAGCTCATCAAGATTGTAACTTGCTTAGCTAAATGAATTGTGGGGTTCAGTCCCTGAGCCCATTATGTGCCTCTGTAACCCTTTCCACTACCGCCCACAAGATGGGTATGGGGTGCATAATAAATGAACTAAACTAACTAACTCTCTTCGCTATGTCATCAACTACCTCATTCAACAGTATTCCCACATGTGAAGGGATCCACATGAATCTTACTTTATATCCAGTTTTTTCTAATTTCTTAACATTCTCTCTACACTCTATCACAATAATCTGATATACTGGACGTCTGCTATTTAAAGACTCTAACGCTCCTCTGCTGTCAATAAAGAAGCAAGCATTTTTACCACATTTGACTACTTCCTGTAATCCTGCTAATACACCTTGGAGTTCAGCCTGCGTTGAAGAGACATTGTCAGTTAAGCGGCGTCCAATAACAGTATCTACAGTGCCGATGTCAGTGTACTCCCTGATCAAGACTCCACATCCTGCCTTCCCATCCCTAGCTACTGACCCATCACAATATACATGTAGAGTGTTTATTGCTTATCTCAATAAACATACTTGAACTTGAACTTGTAGAGTGTTTTCTGTAGGCAGTTTTCTAATTATACAATCATATGTTGCCCTCAGCTCTCCTATATCATACATACTTTTTTCTTTTGCAAGGGAGTAATTACTACATCTACATTACAGTCCTCCCATGGTGGTGTGAATTTTCTCTTGGGCACAGCAATACACTGTAATAACATCATACTTTATAACATTAGTACATAAGTTATTCATATATACTCTCTTCTTCATCATACACTGTTCACTACTTCGCACCTTTTGAACCAAGAGGATTAATTCATTAGCTCCCCCACCTCTCATTAATCTAATGGCAGAGGCTACATTTATCTCTACAATTCTATCCCCAATACTCTGCAGATTCAACTCCATCCTCATTATCTCAATCATAGCATTTCTTGGGCATCCTAAGATAATTCTCATGGCTTCATTTTGTACCTTCTCCAACTTGCCCATCCTACCTTTACCAAAACAAGAAATGACAGGTGCAGCATAATCGATAAGAGATCTTACAGTACTCAAGTATATCATTCGTAGCACAGGGACTCCCACTCAGTGGCCACCCTGAATCCATCAACACAGCCACTCTCCTGGTCAACAAAGGTGTCCAGCAGCTGGACACCCTCATAAAGACTGTGAAGCAGTATCCTCCCCCGCGATAACAGCTTGATGGTTAAATGCAACCTCAGAATACTGAGAAAAAAAAATTGTACCACTTACGGGCTATTCATGCCCGTGCCACCTCTTGGGTGGCTTAATCTTTATCAATCAATCGACTCCCACTCCCTTTCCACAGCATGCCAAGGCCTTCAGAGGTTGTAATCTCTTCCGACATTGACCCAACAGTCTGTTCATCTCAGCTTCCAAACTCTCATGGGTATATCCAACATATATGCCTAAATATTTATATATATTAACTCTATATTTTTACCGTTTATTTTCAATATAATGGGCCTCCGACTTCTACATTCAATCTTAGTTTTGTTTTCATTAACCACCAATCCCATATGGTGACACACGTTTCCGAAATTGTCCAACACTGTTTGAACCTTTGAAATATCCTTGCCCTGAAACAAAATATCATCGGCATATATGATCGGAGTTACCCCATTTGAGTATCTCTCAGATGCTATCTTATTCATTAGAACATTAAACAGGGTGGGACTCAACACTCCTCCCTGAGGTGTGCCGAGTTCAAAAGACCTCACACCTGACATACAACCTCGATACCACACCTGAGCCTTCCTTTCGTAAAGATAATCCCCTATCCAGCGCAATAATCTCCCTTTAACACCAAGACCAGCTAATTCATATAAAATAACTTCTTTGTTGGCTTTATCAAAAGCTCCTTGTAAATCAATAAAAATTCTATAATAATCATTTTCATTAGCTAGACATTTAATAATACAATCAGAGGTACTTTTTCCTCTGAGGAACCCAAACAAATTACTAGACA
The DNA here is from genome assembly GCF_020424385.1 of Procambarus clarkii. Taxonomy (NCBI): domain Eukaryota; kingdom Metazoa; phylum Arthropoda; class Malacostraca; order Decapoda; family Cambaridae; genus Procambarus; species Procambarus clarkii. The sequence goes on along the minus strand of NW_025575055.1, from coordinate 8,999 downwards.
GCTGATCACCTATTATATATATAAAAGTCTATTTAAAATGATCCTCTCCATCATTTTACAAAAACACGAGGTTAAAGACACAGGTCTGTACTCTCCATTGGCTTTAGGGATAGGGATGATCATAGTTTTTTTCCATTTACTGGGAATACTGCCCTCTTTATAACTAATATTAAAGAGATCTAACAGTGGGCTTTTCGTCATAATGGCAAGTTCATTAAGTATTTCATAAGTTACTCCATCCTCCCCAGGTGCGGTAGATTTCCCAACTTTAATCGCCGTTATTAATTCTTCTCTGGTAATACCTGTGCAAGTGACATCACCACTGTTACCTGCTGTAAGTATAAAATCATTTCTTAGATCTTTCCAAGAATCTAATGACTCTCTCGTTACAGCGGGTAATGAACTAAGTTTGGCAGCTTCCGCCCATTTATTTACGAGACCATTTGCAATTCCTTGAGGGTCAGGATGTGCAACAAAATTATGCTTTTTACCCCTTATTTTATTTACGTCTTGCCAGATTTCCTTCAAGTTTCTGTTACTCCCAACTTTCTCTGCAAACTCCTGCCAATACTTGCTCCTCATTTCCTTTCTCTATTAAAAATACGTATTCTACTTGTTAACATTATTATTTAAATTTGTGATAATTTGTGCAGAGAAGTGCGACAACTGGATATGCCAACAAACACTTTCCAAACAACGATATATCTTGGATAAGTCGCTCCACAACATTGACGCTTGGACCGTCGTCTTCCTTTGATGCCACTTATTTACTTATTTCATGATGAAATTATATTAGTTTGGAGTAAATATATGTTTTCTCATGTTCTGCATTCAGCACTCACATTATAGTGAGTAAATATACCATATTACTTCATTACTTAAGTAATGCTAGGAGGGTTTGAGTAGCTTTGGGTCTTTAGTGGACAGAATCTCCAATAGATGGGGCGAGAGTCGCCTCATCTCTCTCGCCCGGGCGGGAGACGAAACTTAATTTAAAATTTATATATCTTTGTCCTCCAATATGATATATTTCATTTGGTGCAATCATAATAATGTTCATATCTGGGTCTTTCTGGAGGCATATAAGATTTTAGGTTTTATTAGCGTATCTTTGTTAATTATACAATGTATTGGCAAGTGCGTAGGCGTCTGCACTCCATGACCGAAAAGCTACTGAACGCCACTATAAAAACATATATATCTTCACTTGAGCTATAAATATGTCTATTGCAATGGATTTAAAATGAAGCTCATATTTCTATCTTGCTTAAGACATATAAAACATTTGTGTTTATTAACGAATTTACGTGAAATAAACATTGTTCTGAGAGGGGACTGGTCAAGTCGTATACTGCAATTTCGGATACCGGGCTAGAAACAACTTCGATCACTGAGAAGTTTGTACATACAGACCATTCCGTTCGTATATGCGCTGGTTTGTGTTCGCTGTTGTTCTCGTCTGAATAAATACATGACACTTGTTCATATAATTAGCGCTTCCATTATTAGAATTATTTATCCAATATTAGAATAACAAGGTGCAAACCATATCCCCTTACAGTTGAAATCTATTTATTTATATACAAGAAGGTACATTGGGTTGCGAGAGTACATAACATATATTAAGAGGTACATTGTAGCAAGATTTGAGATTAAAGAATTTAAGACTAACACGTTTAGAAACAAGGCGCCCACGAAGGAGGCTATTATTTGTTATGCACCCCATACTCAACCAGTAAGTAGTGGAGCAAAACATAGATTACATGGTCATAAAGTCTTAATCAGACCAATTCAATTCAATTTCTTTCTTTATTATGCACCCCATACCCATCCCGTGGGCGGTGGTGTAAAGGATTACAGAGGCACATAATCGGTTCAGGAACTGAACCCGCTAGTTCGTTTAGCTAAGCAAATAACAATTTGTGACGCTAGTTACAAAATTATTAATATTATATATACATATAGCTATAACCTATATGTACCCTATGGGTGATAGGCATAAGTTTCATGTTCAAGTAGACTGCAAACTGAGCAGGTTAGATTGCTGAATTTGCTTCCCATTATATAAGCAGTTTCATAATTACTAAGAAATTATCCCATTATCTATCACATCAGTCATAGCCTACTTTTTGGGTGCTTTCTCAGTGTCAGTTATTTTAACATATACTTTATAATGCTTTTATTTTAAATGTACATTCAAGATATGTAATATAATAACATGTACACTTTCTATATACTGTATAAATTTCCAGGTAACATGTTGCAGGCCATATACACTGAAGTGAATGAACTGAAAAGTGATATGAAGATATTGAAAACAACTTTGACTACAAAAGAAACAGACAAGATCATAGAAGATATAATACCAAGTCCTATTGCTACAGAAGGTGATCTTAATGCTCTCAATAGGAAGTTAGCGGAATCGAGTTTCAGAACAAAATTTTTAAGTGGTATTTTAACAGTAATGTTTCCTTCAATTTTTCATCTTCTTAAATATTACAGATATTTGCTAATTTTTTAATTAAAATTTTTTGGTAGTTCATGCAGAAAAGATAAAATTGCTAAATAATAAGAATAATGATATAATCTTGTTTATATAGGATAGGATAAAATCTAACACTTACGTATTTGTAAATTATGTAATATTAACACAGTCTTTCACATTCTCCTGAGTGCTTTCTCAAGGTCTTGAGTGTATGGTTAGGATGAGGCTTACATTTCAACGACTATATTTCTCTTGCTAATTTTGTTAGTCGTTGAGATGTATCTCTTCATAACACACACTTATCTGCTTGATGGGGGTCTGGGAGTTCTTCTACTCCCCAAGCCCGGCCCGAGGCTAGGCTTGACTTGAGAACTTTGTTCTAGTGCTTGGCTTGGGCTTGGTGATTGTGGCGATTATCATAGAGGATTACATGCTGTTATGGAAATAGTCAACTAGAGGGTTATTTTGTAGACCCAGGTCAATATTGAAATCGCCTAGAATGATCTGATTTTTGTTGAGATGTTATTTATGATAAGATTCCTTATCATAAATAAGTTATTTATGATGATATATATATATATATATATATATATATATATATATATATATATATATATATATATATATATATATATATATATATATATATCAAAATTACTAGTGTACTATATTTTTGCTGTTGCTTTTAGGTGATGCTTTTAACCAGTGTACGTGGGTCTGATTGTGCAACCACGGTTCGAAGAATAATGAAGATATGAACAAACGACCTGTGGTCACTATACAGTCTGGAAGGGCAAAAGAAGAAATTAGCATTTCTAGAAAAACAAGAACTATATAATGTTATTTTAAGTAACAAAAAAATTTAACAAAAAAATTAAATAATTTTTTTTTATTTAAAATTCACTAAAAAATTTAAATTTTAAGTTCAAATTAAGTGTACATTAAGTATAAATGATTATATTTCTATCACTTGCTCTTAAGATTGTTTCATTTAATAGAGGTTGGGCATAATTGTTCTCTGCTGCTAATAGAACTGACTGACTTAGCTATGGGAAAATGTAAACTTAATTGGTTTATCCTTTACAGTATTTTGCAGTTTATTTCATGATCCTGTGGTTAATACTCGCATAAATAGTAGATTGCAAAATGCATTTTTATATCATTAGTATTAAATAATAATAATGTAAATAATTGACTTTTAAACAACGTACAATTCATTGGTCGGTGAGATTACATTAGTAATATTTTTTCATTCTTGCAAAGCCTTAACAAAGCCGTTAACATGTTAATATAAACTTGATCGCCTTCCACTTTTTTTCTCATGTGCTACCTACATGTACGAAACCTTATTCCTAAATGCATATCTTGTTCTAAAACTTGTCTTTTATATGTTGTGTATCACCATCTCTGGAGAGTTTTATCTGATGTGTAAATTACTTTTAATTTTACAGAATATTATTGTTATACAGAATTTGTTATATAAATAACTGTTAATTTTACAGAATCATCTATCAACGCACATCCGCAAGTTAAGGAGGAAGACGTGACCTTTCATATTTCTGAAGTACTGAAACATGCACCAAACAGGCCTGGTGGATCTAGGTACAAGGTAAAATAATTTAAATTTGTGGTTTTTTTTTTACTAATTATCTTTATATATATATATATATATATATATATATATATATATATATATATATATATATATATATATATATATATATATATATATATATATATATATATATTTAGTATATTTTGGTAGCAGTCTTTCCTGTAGACATATATTATTAAATATGACCGAAAAAGTAAGATTAATAATTCTAACACGAATTTTCTCAATCTTTCGTACATTACGCTTCACTGTTGGAGGTAAATCAAAAATCACTTCTCCAAAATTCATTTTTATTTCTAGTCTGACGCGACACGGGCGCGTTTCGTAAAACTTATTACATTTTCAAAGACTTCACAAATACACAACTTACGTATCTCTGATTTTATATCTACATTTGAGTGAGGTGGGAGGGGTGATGTGGCATTAACACGAGACAGAACAAGAGGGGATATTAATAGGGTATTAAAAGTATCAACACAAGACAGAACAGAAACAATGGGTATTGAATAGAAGTGTTTGTAGAAAGCCTATTGGTCCATATTTCTTGATGCTTCTATATTGGAGCGGAGTCTTGAGGTGGGTAGAATATAGTTGTGCAATAATTGGCTGTTGATTGCTGGCCACAATTGATTGCTGGCCAAAAAACCCAGTATATAGGCAAGACAACAACATCTCTTTCTAGGCGTTTAACAATGCATAAGCAACAGGGCTCCATTAAGGAACATATAATCTCTTCCCATAACCAAACCATCGCCAGAGAAATCCTAGTAAACAACACAGAAATCATCGATAGATACAGCGATAGCAGGCGGCTTGACGTTTGCGAGGCACTACACATCAAGAAGTCAACACCAGCAATCAACAGCCAATTATTGCACAACTATATTCTACCCACCTCAAGACTCCGCTCCAATATAGAAGCATCAAGAAATATGGACCAATAGGCTTTCTACAAACACTTCTATTCAATACCCATTGTTTCTGTTCTGTCTTGTGTTGATACTTTTAATACCCTATTAATATCCCCTCTTGTTCTGTCTTGTGTTAATGCCACATCACCCCTCCCACCTCACTCAAATGTAGATATAAAATCAGAGATACGTAAGTTGTGTATTTGTGAAGTCTTTGAAAATGTAATAAGTTTTACGAAACGCGCCCGTGTCGCGTCAGACTAGAAATAAAAATGAATTTTGGAGAAGTGATTTTTTATTTACCTCCAACAGTGAAGCGTAATGTACGAAAGATTGAGAAAATTCGTGTTAGAATTATTAATCTTACTTTTTCGGTCATATTTAATAATATATATATATATATATATATATATATATATATATATATATATATATATATATATATATATATATATATATATATTTATTCAGTCAGTGTCAGACCACGGAGGAAAATTGAAGCAAGAATTTCCGATGCAGCAACCACACACAGGCCCAAACATGGATAATCATAGCATAAAAATAGTAAATATTTACAATGAATTAGTGAGACAAATGTGTTCCAATGATCCTACTTAAATTGCCCTTTAATTGATCTATTAAAAATGGATCTAAGTTATATAAACCGCTGCTAATGTTCAAATTACTTTTTTTGTGATCTGTATCAAAGCAGATCCAATTATGTTTCTGTTATAGGTACTTTTACAATTCGTTATTGAAGAAGCCATCTCCCAATCTATGTTTGGGCCTGTTTGTGGTTGCTGCATCGGATGGGCCAATAGGCCCTCTGCAGTGTCCACGTATTGTACCTCACCTCACTCCACCATTCTCTCCTGCCTATTTATGTCCAGTTCTCGACCTGTAAATCCACTCCTTCTGAAGATGTATTAATATACGAAAGTACTTAAGGAAATTCTTGTTTCAATTTTCCTCCGTGGTCTGACACTCACATTTTTAATCATGTGTTTATTTTCATGATATACACCCAAATAAATAAATAAATATATATATATATATATATATATATATATATATATATATATATATATATATATATATATATATATATATATATATATATATATATAATGTTTTAATGTATGTATGTATGTATAATGTGTGTGTGTGTATGAATATTTGTGTTGTTGAATATGACCGAAAGTCATAGTCTTTCTGCCCCTCTCCTTACTGCTATTGTTGTTTCTCGCATTTTTGTATTGCTTGTATGTTTGGGGGTTTGCCTCTTGCTATATTGATTCCATTTGTGTGTCTTTTGGCCTCTGGCCCTCTCACAATTGCTGTTGAACAAATCCCCTATTCCTAGATCTGCATCTCTCATTTAGTATAAATTTTGTTGTGCCATTATCATATATTTCACAAAACTTGACATACATCTCATTTACTTCATGTCCTAACAGCAAGTGTTTCTGTCAAATTTCTTAAGGAAATATCTGAGTTTCCTATAATGACCTCTCCACAAATCAGGTTTTTCAACTGCTTCAAGCTCATTTTCTTCCAGATTATAATGCATTGCATACTTTATTCCCAAAAACACATAGCCACTTTTACCCAAGGGAGGGAGGTACTGAATGATAAATCTCTCTTCCTCTTTCCTGGTAAATATAATGTCCAGCATGGAGGGAACAACCCCTTCCCTTATCCCCGTAGCTTGTTTAACATGTAGAAACATGAATGTTTACAGGATGAGGTTTCCGAAATATATATATGTCGTACCTAGTAGCCAGAACGCACTTCTCGGCCTACTATGCAAGGCCCGATTTGCCTAATAAGCCAAGTTTTCCTGAATTAATATATTTTCTCTAATTTTTTTCTTATGAAATGATAAAGCTACCCATTTCATTATGTATGAGGTGAATTTGTTTTTATTGGAGTTAAAATTAACGTAGATATATGATCGAACCTAACCAACCCTACCTTTTTTTTTTTTTTTTTTTTTTTTTTTTTTTTTTTTTTGAGATATATACAAGAGTTGTTACATTCTTGTACAGCCACTAGTACGCGTAGCGTTTCGGGCAAGTCCTTAATCCTATGGTCCCTGGAATACGATCCCCTGCCGCGAAGAATCGTTTTTTCATCCAAGTACACATTTACTGTTGCGTTAAACAGAGGCTACAGTTAAGGAATTGCGCCCAGTAAATCCTCCCCGGCCAGAATACGAACCCATGACATAGCGCTCGCGGAACGCCAGGCGAGTGTCTTACCACTACACCACGGAGACTGTACCTAACCTAACCTAACCTATCTTTATAGGTTAGGTTAGGTTAGGTAGCCGAAAAAGTTTGGTTAAGTTAGGTTAGGTAGTCGAAAAACAATTAATTCATGAAAACTTAGCTTATTAGGCAAATCGGCCTTGCATAGTAGGCTGAGAAGTGCGTTCTGGCTACTAGGTACGACATATATATATATATATATATATATATATATATATTATATATATATATATATATATATATATATGTTTCATTGAATATGACCGCATATTCTGTATTTATTATTTTCTGGTTTAGGGCTTCTATCCCTCTAACTATTTTCTTAGCATCAGGGCTTAATTGAAATAGGAGTTCTCCAAAACTCATTTTCGTACTTTTAAGGTGAAGAAAAGAAGTGATTTACTATAGAGTGTATTACGCTTATTTGTATAATTTGCACGACGTTTCGAACCTCCATGGTTCATTCTCAAGTGAACAGATTTTACAATACTAGTTGATTTTATACCCGCATTAGGTCAGGTGATAATACAATGAAGTTGAAAACATGGGGGGATACATAAGGGATAAACATAGGGGCTGCAGAAGGCTTATTGGCCCATACGAGGCATCTCCTATCTAAACACAAAGATTAATCCAGTGTAATTGGCCTGTTATGTTGGACATTGTCTTCTGTGTTGGCATCGATATGTTCTTGTCTTGTCCTTACTCTCATAGTAGGTAGAGTAAATAGTTCCGTGATTTGGGTGTTCATGGTAGGTCGCTCTATTCTTATGTGAATTGCCTCAAGAATTTGTAATCTTCTTGAATCTTGGGTTTTGTCTATTATGCAAGTATTCTTGTTCAACATTTCTCTTGTTAGAGTAATGTCATGGGCTTGTCTCATGTGATTCCTAGGTCTCATGTGATGTGATTAATATGCATATTTCAATATGCATATCACTAGTAGCAGACACCTGTGTTAGGTCTTTTTCCAGATTTGGGTTATCAAAATCATTGGCATGCTCATCTTCAAGCAATATGCCTTTCTATTCCAACATCAAATGATGTTTCTTGAAAACAAGGCCGACTAGGGCTGGGAGCTTGATATGGATGAATATGACATGGTTGCTACCTTGAATATGAGCCTGCCCATGACCGTGGGGAATGCTGGGAATTTTTTTCAATCTGGCAAACACCTCAGGAATCCATCTTGTACCCAAGTCAACACCATGTTGGACAGGTGTTTGGGAGCCAGAGGCGCGTGTGCCACTCATTGTTGCTCACTCAGTACTAACCCAGCCAGCAGCCCTACGACATTCTGGGAATTTTTTCCAAGATGGCTGCCTCTCACAGTAGGTCCTAAGAGTCCCTTTTGTACCCAACCTACCGCGAGCGTGCTTCGACCGTATACAAAGAAATAAAAAATACTTTTGTCAGTTGGCGCAGTAATTGGCGAATGGCATTTGTCGTTTTGCGCAGTGCAGTGGTTAAGGTGTTATGCGCACCCCTGATTGAGCAATATTATGCGCTATTTGCATTTCAGAGGGTTAATACACTCAACATAACTGGGTAATAACACCATGATTAACCCTTAAACTGCGCAACACGTCATATGATGTGTTGAGTAACTTGCTATATATTGGGCAAATGACGTGATGGAATACCGCACAAGATTTGAATGGCCATCGGGGTAGGGGGGCCCCCATATGCTGCCAAGGGGCTATAGTAAACCAGCTGCC
>NW_025575054.1:0-20532 GCF_020424385.1 Procambarus clarkii | reverse complement strand
TTTCGTGAATTAATTGTTTTTCGACTACCTAACTAACCTAACTTTTTCGGCGACCTAACCTAACCTAAGCTATAGAGATGGGTTGGTTAGGTTAGGTAGGGTTGGTTAGGTTCGGTTAATATCTACGTTAATTTTAACTCAAATAAAAACAAATTGACCTCATACATAATGAAATGGGTTAGCTTTATCATTTCACAAGAAAAACATTAGAGAAAATTATTAATTCTGGTAAACTGGTTTATTAGGCAAACGGGCCTGCATAGTAGGCTGAGAAGTGCATTTGGCTACTAGGTACGAATTATATATATATATATATAATATATAATTAATATATATATATATATATTTAATATATATATATATATATAATATATTATAAAAATCTTTGGACAACACCCACCAGTGGGCCTCGAACCCAGAAAGCACAATACCTTCCAGTAGCTGCCATAACTAGTATGCCTTAACCCACTACATCATCAGACCCTACAAAAGAAGTAAGAGACTTCGAGATATATAAACCTCAAATATTCCACTTCCCGAGGGCACTAGACAATGAGAGGTACTATACGTTTTTCATCAAGCCACAGTTAATGGAGAGAAATCGTGTCCATGCTATATTGTTAATCTTCACTTGTGGTTTATGCAAGTATAGGCCATATATATATATATATTATATATATATATATAATATATATATATATATAAATATTTATATATATATATTATATATATATATATTACACACACCACACCACACACACAACACACACAACACACAACACCACACACACACACACACACCAACCACACACACTAGCCTTACCCGGTCACGCATTGTGTGGCTCAGCAAGCATGTCGTTGCTGAGCTACAACAACCGTCACCTGTCTGCCAGTATTCCCCACCATTCACCCCTACCAACCCAAACCTGGTCGTGTCTGATCTAACCCTCCCTAACCTGATCGTGTCTGGCCTTACCAACCCCCCCCCACACCCCGCCTAACCTTCTCGTGTCTAACCTAACCTACCCTAAAGTGGTCGTGTCTAACTTAACCCCACCCTAACCTGGTCGTGTCTGACCTAACCCACCATAACCTGGTCGTGCATGACCTAACCCACAATAACCTGGTCATGTTTAGTCTAACCCACCCTATGCTGGTCGTGTCTAACCTACCACACCCTAACCTGGCCGTGTCTGACCTAACCCACTCAAACTGGCCGTGTCTAATCTAACCCACCCTAACCTGGTCGTATCTAACTAACCCACCCTAACCTGGTAGTGTCTGACCTAACCCACCCTAACCTGGTTGTGTCTAACCTACCACACCCTAACCTGGTAGTGTCTGAGCTAACTCACCCCTAACCTGGTCGTGCCTGACCTAACCCACCCTAAGCAGGTCGTGTCTTGCCTAACCCACCCTAACCTGGTCGTGTCTAGCCTACCACACCTTAACCTGGTCATGTCTGACCTAACCCACCATAACATGGTCGTGTCTAACCAAACCCACCCTAACCTGGTCGTGTCTGACCTAACCCACTCTAACCTGGTCGTCCCCGACCTAACCCACCCTAACCTGGTCGTGTCTAACTACCACACCCTAACGTTGTCGTGTCTAACCTACCACACCCTAACCTGGTCGTGTCTAACTACCACACCCTAACCTTGTCGTCTCTGGCCTAACCCACCCTAACCTGGTCGTGTCTGACGTAACCCTTCCTAACCTGGTCGTGTCTTACCTAACCCACCCTACCCTGGTCGTGTCTGACCTAACCCACCCTAACCTGGTAGTGTCTGAGCTACCACACCCTAACCTGGTCGTGTCTGACCTAACCCACTCTAAACTGGTTTTGTCTAACCCAACCGACCCTAACCTGGTCGTATCTAACCTACCTCACCCTAACCTGGTCGTGTCTGACCTAACCCACCCTAACCTGGTCGTGTCTAACCTACCACACGCTAACCTGGTCGTGTCTGACCTAACCCTCCCTAACCTGGTAGTGTCTGCCCTAACCCAACCAAACCTGGTCATGTCCGACCTACACCACCCAAACCTGGTCGTTTCTGGCCTAACCCACCGTAACCTGGTCGTGTCTAACCTAACCCACACAAACCTGGTCATGTCTAACCTACGACACCCTACTTTGGTCGTGTCAGGCCTACCCCTCCCTAATCTGGTCGTGTCTGACCTAACCCTCCCTAACCTGGTCGTGTCTGACCTAACACACCCCTAACCTGGTCGTGTCTAATCTAACCCACCCTAACCTGGTCGTATCTAAACACACCCAACCTAACCTAGTCGTGTCTGACTTAACCCATCCTAACCTGTCGAGTCTGGCCTAAGCCTCCCTAACCTAGTCGTGTCTGACCTAACCCTCCTAACCTGGTCGTGACTGACCTAACCCACCCTAACCTGGTCGTGTCTGACCTAACCCTCCCTAATCTGCTCGTGTCTGACCTAACCCACCCTAACCTGGTCGTGTCTGGCCTAACCCACCCTAACCTGGTCGTGCCTTACCTAACCCACCCCAACATGATCGTGTCTAACCTACCAAACCCTAACCTGGTCGTGTCCGACCTAACCCACCCTTACCTGGTTGTGTCTAACCAAGCCCAACCTAACCTGGTCGTATCTAACCTAACCCACCCTAACCTTGCCGTGTCTATCCTAACCCACCATAACCTGGTCGTGTCTAACCTACCACACCCTAACCTGGTCGTGTCTGACCTAACCCTTCTTAACCTGGTCGTGTCTGACCTAACCCACCCAAACCTGGTCGTGCCTAGCCTAACCCACCGAAACCTGGTCATGGCTGACCTACCACACCCAAACCTGGTCGTTTCTAGCCTAACCCACCCTAACCTGGTCGTGTCAAACCTAACCCACCCAAACCTTTTCATGTCTAACCTACCTCACCCTAACCTGGTCGTGTCTATCCTACCACACCCTAAATGGTCGTGTCTGACCAAATCCTCTCTAACCTGGTCGTGTCTGACTTAACCCATCCTAACCTGGTCGTGACTAACCTAACCTTCCCGAACCTGGTCGTGTCTAACCTAACCCATCCTAACCGGGTCGTGTCTGGCCAATCACACCCTAACCAGTTCGTGTCTAACTTAACAAACCCTAACCTGGTCGTATCTAAACTAACCCACCCTAACCTGGTCGTGTCTATCCCAACCCACCCAAACCTGGTCGTGTCTATCCTACCACACCCTAACCTGGTCGTGTCTGATTTAACCCATCCTAACCTGGTCGTGACTGATCTAACCCTCCCGATCCTGGTCGTGTCTGACCTAACCCACCCTAACCTGATCGTGTTTAATCTACCCCACCCTAATCGGGTCCTATCTAAACTAACCCACCTTAACCTGGTCGTATCTAAACTAATCCACCTTAACCTGGTCGTGTCTGACCTAACACACCCTAACCTGTTCGTGTCTCAAAAATCACACCCTAACCTGGTCGTGTCTAACCTAACCCACCCTGACCTGGTCGTATCTAAACTAACCCACCCTAACCTGGTCGTGTCTAACCTGACCTACCATAACCAGTTCGTGTCTAACTAACCAACCCTAACCTGGTCGTATCTAAACTAACCCACTCTAACCTGGTCGTGTCTGACCTAACCTACCCTAACCTGGTCGTGTCTGACCTAACCCTCCCTAACCTGGTCGTGTCTAACCTAACCCAAACTATCCTGGTCATGTTTAACCTAACCCACCCACATCTGGTCATGTCTGTCCTACCACAGCCAAAAATGGTCGTTTCTCCCATACCCCACCCTAACCTTGTCGTCTCTATCATAACCAACCCAAACCTGATCATGTCTAACCTACCACACCCTAACCTGGTCGTGTCTGGCCTAACCCTCCCTATCCTGGTCGTGTCTTGCCTTACCCTCCCTAACCTGGTCATGTATAGTCTACCACATCCATACGTGGTCGTGTCTGGCCCAACCAACCCTTACTTGGTCGTGACTAACCTAACCAACCCAAACCTGGTCATGTCTGACCTACCACACCCTAACCTGGTCGTTTCTAGTTAAACCTATACTAAACTGGTCGTGTCTATCCTAACCCACCCGAACTCAGTCGGCCGAGCGGACAGCACGCTGGACTTGTGGTCCTGGGTTCGAACCCAGGCGCCGGCGAGAAACAATGGGCGGAGTTTCTTTCACCCTATGCCCCTGTTACCTTGCAGTAAAATAGGTACCTGGGTGTTAGTCAGCTGTCACGGGCTGCTTCCTGGGGGTGGAGGCCTGGTCGAGGACCGGGCCACGGGGACACTAAAAAAAAAAACGAAATCATCTCAGGATAACCTCAAGATAACACCCTAACCTGGTCGTGTCTATCCTAACCCATCATAACCTGGTCGTGTCTAACCTACCACACCCTAACATGGTCATGTCTGACCTAACCCTTCTTAACCTGGTCGTGTCTGACCTAACCCACCCAAACCTGGTCGTGTCTAGTCTAACTCACCCAAACCTGGTCATGTCTGACCTACCACACCCAAACCTGGTCGTTTCTAGCCTAACCCACCCTAACCTGGTCGTGTCTAACCTAACCCACCCAAACCTGTTCATGTCTAACCTACCTCACCCTAACCTGGTCGTGCCTATCCTACCACTCCCTAACCTGGTCGTGTCTGACCAAACCCTCCCTAACTTGGTATTGTCTGACCTAACCCAACCTAACCTGGTCGTGTCTAATCTAACCCAGCCAAACCTGGTCGTGTCTAACCTACCACACCCTAACCTGGCTGTGTCTTACCTAACCTGGTTGTGTCTGACGTAGCCCACCCTAACCTGGTCGTGCATGACCTAACCCACCCTAACCTGGTCGTGTCTAGCCTAACCCACCCTAACCTGGTCGTGTCTAACCTACCACACCCTAACCTGTTCGTTTCTGACCTACCCAACCGTAACCTAGTCGTGAATGACCAAACCCACCCTAACCTGGTCGTGTCTAACCTTCCACACCCTAACCTGGTCGTGACAGGCCAAACCCATCCTAACCTGCTCGTGTCTGATCTAACCCACCCTAACCTGATCGTGTCTGACCTAACCCACCCTTACCTGGTTGTGTCTGACCTAACTCACCCTAACCTTGTCGTGTCTGACCTACCAGCCCCTAACCTGGTCGTGTCTGACCTAACCCACCCTTACCTGGTCGTGTCTAACCTAACCCACCCAAACCTGGTCATGTCTAACCTACCACACCCTAACCTGGCTGTGTCTTACGTAACCCACCCTATCCTGTTCGTGTCTGACCTAACCAACCCTAACCTGGTCGTGCCTGACCTAACCCACCATAACCTGGTAGTGTCTAGCCTAACCCACCCTAACCTAGTCGTGTCTAACATACCACACCCTAACCTGGTCGTGTCTGACCTACCCCACCCTAACCTGGTCGTGCCTTACCTAACCCACCCTAACCTGGTGGTGTCTAGCCTAACCCACCCTAACCTGTTCGTGTCTAACCTTCCACACCCTAACCTGGTCGTGACAGGCCTAACCCATCCTAACCTGGTCGTGTCTGACCTAACCCACCCTACCCTGATCGTGTCTGACCTAACCCTCACTAACCTGGTCGTGTCTGACCTAACTAACCATAACCTGGTCGTGTCTGACCTAACTAACCATAACCTGGTCGTGTCTGACCTATCACCCCTAACCTGGTCGTGTTTAACCTAACCCACCCTAACCTGGTCATGTCTGGCCTAACCCACCCTAGCCTGGTCGTGCGTTACCTAAACCTCCCTAACCTGGTCGTGTCAGGCCTAACCCTGCCTAACCCTAAATAGGGAGCCGGTCTGCTGAGTGGACATCACGCTGGACTTTTGATCCTGAGGTCCCGGGTTCGATCATGGGCTCCGGCAAGAAAAAATGGGCAGAGTTTGTTTCACCCTTGTTACGGACCCGAGCCCAGCGTCCGAGCACGGAGTAGTGACGACCGCGCCATCTGTGGGTCAGCTCCCGAAACCCCCTCCAAATGGACGATGCCATCTAGTGAGGACAGGATATACCGGCCACAGGGGTTGATTTCCCGTCCTGATCAGCTCGTGACATAGCCGCTGCTGACCTCTGGTGAGGTGACTCTTTGACAGCAACGCCATCTATGGAGAGGATAGGTGGACGTTTGTGTCTAAGCCTGTGAGTGAGGTGCCCTAGAGTGTAACTAGTACTGATGACGTGTCTGATTACAGAGTCGACCTGGGACTGCTGAATCGGACGTTAGATCAGTCTACCCAAGGCAGCCGTAGGACCTCCACGTGTTTGCTGCAGAAGCTGTGAGTCACCCTCCTGGATAAACACTGTTGTGTTAGCCTGCCTGTGACGTGGCAGTTGAGGAATTGTCGTTCCCGGGGCTGACTGGTGGAGAAGACTAGCCACTGGGGTGTTGTGGTGAGGAGAGTGATCTGTGAAATCACACGAGGCTCCTGCCTAGGGCTCGCAACCCTAGTATCAGTCGTGGAGTAACCTAACCAGCAGAACTGATTGGAACCTGCCAGCTACAGGCTGGATTTGTGGTTGAAGGCCCCCATGACGGTGCCCCCAGTGGAATTGTGATTTGGCTGGCCTGTGGCCAGGGTAGACTCGAGAGAATCGAAGGATTCATCGTGAGGCCACAAGAGGACCAAGGGCTAAGCATCGTTGAGCACAGTCGAACACTCCGCGTCTTCAGAGGAAGAAAATTCATTGTACATTATAGTGTTTATACCCCGCGTGTGACTGTTTATATATTTTTTTATGGTGGTTGTTTAATAATATATTAAGTTTAGTGTAATTGTATCCCTTCCCCTTTAATTTACTTGCGTTACGGAACACACCCCTTGAAAGCCACTACTAGCTTGGAGCCGGATACCCAAACTACTAACATCAGAGAAAGAGCCCAGTTGCGACCCAAGAGGTCCGTAACATAATTGGCATCCCCAGCGGGATTCGACCCCTTGTGAAGTATGTTTGACAGGGGTGGTGACGTGGCACAATCCCTGTAAATAATTCCCCCTGTGTGACTATTAGGACGTTATATGTCCTGTGCGGTGCTCGGAGTGATTCAGTGCAATATTGTGTAGTGCGGTGCTCGCTGTGATTAAGTGCAATATTGTGTTGTGCGGTGCTCGCTGTGATTAAGTGCAATATTGCGTAGTGTGGTGCCCGGTGTAATTACGTGCAATATTGGCAAGTGAGGCGCTAAGTGCGATAAAGTGCAATATTGACGTAGAACAGTGCTCGGTGCGTTAAGTGCTAACGTGAAAGTGGTGTGTTAAGTGCTAGTGTTCCATCTCAGTGACAATGGCAGAAAAAGCGACCATCGACGATCTGGACGATGTTAAGGCCTTTCGGAACAGGGAGGACTGTCTTGCCAGATTAAAATATCTGGGGAAACAAGAACTCGTCTTAGTGCCTACCTGGAGATCAAGATACGTGCCAGTGATTCCCGTGTGGAGATCTTGTCA
Organism: Procambarus clarkii; assembly: GCF_020424385.1. Lineage (NCBI taxonomy): Eukaryota > Metazoa > Arthropoda > Malacostraca > Decapoda > Cambaridae > Procambarus > Procambarus clarkii. The sequence continues at coordinate 13,071 of NW_025575054.1, read as the reverse complement.
AAGTTTCACTGGCACTTGAAGACCGAAGAGAAACAGGAAGGCGAGGCACAAAGTACGAAAGAAAGTGAAGTAGCTTCCACTGAAAAGGAAGATAAGGGCAGTGACATTGATTGACAGTGATGCAGGTGAGCTAAATATAAGTTTACTTACATTCAAAATGCGTGCCTTAGAAATAAATCGTGAGATAGAATGGAAGAAGTTAGAAATAGAACGAGAATTAAAAGATAAAGAAATGGAGATGAAAGATAAAGAATTGGCGATGAGGCGTTTAGAATTAGAAAGAGAAGAGCGAGAAAGAGAAGAGAAACGAGAAAGAGAAGAGCGAGAAAGAGAAGAGAAACGAGAAAGAGAAGAGCGAGACAGAGAAGAAAAAGAAAAAGAGAGACAACATGAGCTAGAAGTATTGCGATTAGGCGGTGATCGGAGGCGAACAATGGAAACGAGTATTTTCGATCCGGTGAGGAACATCAAAATGGTCCCGAAGTTCAACGAAAAGGAAGTTTCGAAGGTCTTTGCGGCCTTCGAGAAAGTCTCAGCCTCTTTGGACTGGCCAAAGGAGAATTGGGCCATCATGATACAGTCAGTCTTGACTGGGAAGGCCCAAATCGCCTACTCCACGTTGTCCCTTGATGACTCCGGCGATTACGACAAGGTGAAGAAGGTAGTGCTCATGGCGTACCAATTGGTACCTGAGGCTTACAGGCAGAAGTTCAGGAACCTGAAAAAGACCTCAGAGCACACGTTCACCGAATTCGCCACAATCAAGGATCGGCTTTTCCAGGAATGGTGTGCCTCTCGGAAGGTGGAAACCAAAGAAGACCTCGAGCAGCTCATACTGTTAGAGGACTTCAAGGACTGTTTGTCTGGAGACCTGAAGACATACTTAGAGGAACAGCAAGTGGAGACCTTGAGTGCGGCAGCCACCATGGCTAAAGAGTACATCTTAACGCATAGGCCTTCTGCTAAGTATGTCCCGAGGAATTACCGACGCCGGTTTGACAAACCTCAGCAGGAAGAGGAGAGACCCCTTCCCACTAAGCGCTAAGAAGACGCCCCCAAGTAGCCCTCGAAGGACCAGTCCTAGCAGTCCGAAACACCGCAGTCCGAGGAGGAATATGGTGTGTTGGACTTGTGGGCAGAAAGGGCATGTAGCTGCTATGTGCCGAGGCAGAAGAGGTAGCAGCGCATGTAGGGAGGTGAGGTTGATGAGCTGTGTGACACCACCAGCAGGAAGCCAGTCTACGACTACGCAGGAAGAACCAAGATTGTTTTCCCCTCACACTTCAAGCGGGTATGTAACGAGTGATCATACTGGTAGATCAGTTGTAGTGCTCAGAGATAGTGGAGCAGTCCAGCCCCTGATCGTGAAAAACTCGTTACCCGAGGGAGTGAGTGTGGACGGGAGACAAAAGGTTGTCCTGGTTGGGTTTCCTAGGACGCAGTACATCGCCCCCTTAGTGCCGGTACATCTCGACTCGCCTTACTTCAGCGGCACATGTGCGTTGGCAGTAGTCGATACCCTACCTTTAGCCGGGATTGACGTGATACTAGCCAACGACTTGGTGACAGATTGGAGCAACAATCATCCCAAGATTGTGGACGAGCCAGCCGGAACAGCAAGGTCTGAGGTAACAGCAGGCAGTACGGACAGACCCGGAATTAAATATGTTTAATCCTTCCTCTCACCCGCAGATCGACAGCATTATAGAAGAGTCTCCTGATTCTTCTCCCGACAAAGAACATGCGGTTAAGGTAGCAGAAGCGACTGAGCAAGAAGAGAGGCCTTGTGTACAGACACCCACGGATACCCTAGAGTCTGGAGTGAAGGCGCCCGAGTACTTGCGGTATGGCAAGGTACCACGTTCATTGAACCGGCCAGAGATTCCCCAGACGTCGGAGGTATGTGCGAAAGTTCTAGTGCCCTCTTCGGTCCAAACCAGGCAAATGGATATAGCCGGTTATGGACATTACAGGCTCAGGAAGCTTATCACTCAGTTGGCCATGTCTCTTAGCAGTATTATGTCTTCTTCTCATGTGTGTTCTCAGTAAGGACCAGTGGACGACCCGACAGATGATGGCTCCCTTGAACATTGCGAACAGATCCCAGGGATTGGAGATTTGCACTGCGAGTGTTGCAGTCAAAGGAGGGACCTGGAAGGTGATGATAGATACAGGAGGTATGAGATGTGATATTATGAGTGACTGTTTCCGACAGGTTGACACCCCCCGTGTGATTGCTGAGCTGGAATGCAGCGTTATACGGAACGTTGGTCGACCTGACGGTGGCAGAGCGAATGCCATCCTCGATGTACGAGCAGCCCTGTTGGAACTGGGTGTGAGCCTAGTAGAGGCATATGCTGTAAGTACTGTCTTACCCACTGTCGCTATCACTCTAAATTATCAGACCCCTGTATTCCAGGTCCCCGTCTCCCTGAAGGACTACCGGACCGGTACTAGAAATGCCGTCTGTGGCCAGCCATCATCGGTGTCACGACACAGGGAAGTGTCGATTCACCCCGGATCGCGTCAGTATCAATCCTTACTCGAGGCACGTGAGATTCTGCCCCTGCTTGACATCGCAGTGGAGGTGTGGAAGATCACATCAAGCAGGTTATCGCCTTCCATCTGCAAGTTGCATCTGTGCCAGAGTTTCCCATCGGGACAGTTCTGTGGACAAGACATCCTCGCCATTCCAGTTCTTAATGTACGTGAGTTCGTGTGGAGTTGTATCCACGTACTAATTTGGTTTGTGTTTTTCTTTATAGAACCCCAAACCAAATTCTTTTTGGTGGGGAAGTGTTACGGACCTGAGTCCAGCGTCCGAGCACGGAGCAGTGACGACCGCGCCATCTGTGGGTCAGCTTCCGAAACCCCCTCCAAATGGACGACGCCATCTAGTGAGGACAGGATATACCGGCCACAGGGGCTGGTTTCCCGTCCGGATCAGCTCGTGACATAGCCGCTGCTGACCTCTGCTGAGGTGACGCTTAGACAGCAACGCCATCTATGGAGAGGATAGGTGGACGTTTGTGTCTAAGCCTGTGAGTGAGGTGCCCTAGAGTGTAACTAGTACTGATGACGTGTCTGATTACAGAGTCGACCTGGGACTGCTGAATCGGACGTTGGATCAGTCTACCCAAGGCAGCCGTAGGACCTCCACGTGTTTGCTGCAGAAGCTGTGAGTCACCCCCCCAGATGAACACTGTTGTGTTAGCCTGCCTGTGACGTGGCAGTTGAGGAATTGTCGTTCCCGGGCTGACTGGTGGAGGAGACTAGCCACTGGGGTGTTGTGGTGAGGAGAGTGATCTGTGAAATCACACGGGGCTCCTGCCTAGGGCTCGCAACCCTAGTATCGGTCGTGGAGTGGCCTAACCAGCGGAACTGATTGGAACCTGCCAGCTACAGGCTGGATTTGTGGTTGAAGGCCTCCACGACGGTGGCCTAACCAGCGGAACTGATTGGAACCTGCCAGCTACAGGCTGGATTTGTGGTTGAAGGCCTCCACGATGGTGCCCCCAGTGGAACTGTGATTTAGCTGGCCTGTGGCCAGGGTAGACTCGAGAGAATCAAAGGATTCATCGTGAGGCCACAAGAGGACCAAGAGCTAAGCATCGGTGAGCACAGTGGAACACTCCGCGTCTTCAGAGGAAGACAATTCATTGTACATTATAGTGTTTATACCCTGCGTGTGACTGTTTATATATTTATTTATGGTGGTGGATTAATAATATATTAAGTTTAGTGTAATTGTATCCCTTCCCCTTTAATTTACTTCAGTCAGCTGTCACGGGCTGCTTCCTGGGGGTGGATGCCTGGACGAGGACTGGGCCGCGGGGACACTAAAATTCACTAAATCATCTCAAGATAACCTCATAGATAACCTGGTCATGTCTGATTTAACCCACCCTAACCTGGTCGTGTCTTACCTAACCCACTTTAACCTAGTCGTGTCTTACCTAACCCACCCTAACCTGTTCGTGTCTGACCTAACCCAACCTAACCTGGTTGTGTCTAAACCAGCCCAACCTAACCTGGTCGTATCTCACCTAACCCACCCTAACCTGGTCGTATCTCACCTAACCCACCCTAACCTGGTCATGTCTGACCAAATCCACCCTAACATGGTCGTGTCTAACCTAACCCAATCTATCCTGGTCGTGTCTATCCTAACCCACCATAACCTGGTCGTTTCTAACCTACCACACCCTAACCTGGCCATGTCTGACCTAACCCACCCTAACCTGGTCGTGTCTAACCTAACCCACCCAAACCTGGTCATGTCTAACCTACCACACCCTAACCTGGTCGTATCTATCCTAACCCACCGAAACCTGGTCGTGTCTATCCTACCACACACTAACCTGGCTGTGTCTTACCTAACCCACCCTAACCTGGTCGTGCCTGACCTATCCAACCCTAACCTGGTCGTGCCTGACCTAACCCACCCTAACCTGGTCTTGTCTAACATACCACACCCTAACCTGGTCGTGTCTGACCTAACTAACCCTAACCTGGTCGTGTCTGACCTATCACCCCTAACCTGGTCGTATCTAAACTAACCCATACTAACCTGGTCGTGTCTGACGTAAGCCACCCTAACCAGGTCGTGTCTAACCTAACCCACACTAGCCTGGTCGTGTCTAACCTAACCCTCCCTAACCTGATCGTGTCAGGCGTAACCCTCCCTAACTCTAACTAGGGAGCCGGTCGGCCGAGTGGACAGCACGCCGGACTTGTGATCCTGTGGTCCCGGGTTCGATCATGGGCTCCGGCGAGAAAAAATGGGCAGAGTTTGTTTCACCCTATGCCCCTGTTACCTAGCAGTAAAATAGGTACCTGGAGTTAGTCAGCTGTCATGGGCTGCTTCCTTGGGGTGGATGCCTGGACGAGGACCGGGCCGCGGGGACACTAAAATCCACTAAATCATCTCAAGATAACCTCAAATAGATAAACTGGTCATATCTGACTTAACCCACCCTAACCTGGTCGTGTCTTACCTAACCCACATCAACCTGGTCGTGTCTGAATTAACCCACCCAAACTTGGTCGTGTCTGGCCTAACCCTCCCTAACCTGGTCGTGTCTGACCTAATCCTTCCTAACCTGTTCGTGTCTGACCTACCACACCCTAATCTGGTCGTGTCTGACCCATAACACCCTAACCTGGTCGTGTCTGACCTAACCCGACCTAACCTGCTCGTATCTAACCTAGCCCACCCTTACCTGGTCATGTCGGACCAAACCCACCCTAACATGGTCGTGTCTAACCTACCACACCCTAACCTGGTCGTGTCTGGACTAACCCCCCTTAAACTGGTCGTGTCTAACCTAACCCACCTAATCCTGGTCATGTCTCACCTACCACACCCCAACCTGGTCGTTTCTATCCTAACCCATTCAAACCTGGTCGTGTCTGACCTAACCCACCCTAACCTGGTCGTGTCTGACCTAACCCACCCTAACCTGGTCGTGCCTGACCTAACCTACCATAACCTGGTCGTGTCTATCCTAACCCCCCTAACCTGGTCGTGTCTAACATACAACACCCTAACCTGGTCGTGTCTGACCTACCACACCCCAACCTGGTCGTGCCTGACCTAACCCACCCTAACCTGGTGGTGTCTAACCTAACCCACCCTACCCTGGTCGTGTCTAACCTAACCCGCCCTAACCTGGTCGTGTCTAACCTTCCCACCCTAACCTGGTCGTGTTTGACCTAACCCACCCTAACCTGGTGGTGTCTAACTTAACCCACTTTAACCTGGTCATGTCTAACCTTCCCACCCTAACCTGGTCGTGACAGGCCTAACCCCTCCTAATCTTGTCGTGTCTGACCTAACCCTCCCTAACCTGGTCGTGTCTGACCTAACTAACCCTAACCTGGTCGTGTCTGACCTATCACCCCTAACCTGGTCGTGTCTACCCTAACCCACCCTAACCTGGTCGTGTCTGACGTAACCCACCCTAACCAGGTCGTGTCTTACCTAACCCTCCTTAACCTGGTCGTGTCAGCCGTAACCCTCCTTAACCCTAACCAGGGAGCCTGTCGGCCGAGCGGACAGCTCGCTGGACTTGTGATCCTGTGGTTCCCAGTTCGATCACGGGCTCCGGCGAGAAACAATGGGCAGAGTTTGTTTCACCCTATGCCTCCTGTTACCTAGCAGTAAAAAAGGTACCTGGGAGTTAGTCAGCTGTCACGGGCTGCTTCCTGGGGGTGGATGCCTGGACGAGGACTGGGCCGCGGGTACACTAAAATCCACTAAATCATCTCAAGATAACCTCAAATAGATAACCTGGTCATATCTGACTTAACCCACCCTAACCTGGTCGTGTCTAACCTAACCCCCTTCAACCTGGTCGTGTCTGACCTAACCCTTCCTAACCTGGTCGTGTCTTACCTAACCCAACTTGCCCTGGTCGTGTCTGAGCTAACCCACCCTAACCTGTTCGTGTCTGACCTATAACACCCTAACCTGGTCGTGTCTGACCTACCACACCCAAACCTGGTCGTTTCTGACCAAACCCACCCTAACCTGGTCGTGTCTAACCTAACCTACCCTAACCTGGTCGTGCCTGACTTAACCCACCCTAACCTGGTCGTGTCTACCCTAACCCAACATAACCTGGTCGTGTCTGACCTAACCCACCCTAACCTGGTCGTGTGTGACCTAACCCACCCTAACCTGGTCGTGTCTGACCTAACCCACCCTAACCTGGTCGTGTCTGACCTAACCCACCCTAACCTGGTCGTGTCTGACCTAACCCACCCTAACCTGTTCGTGTCTGACCTAACCCACCCTAACCTGGTCGTGTGTGACCTAACCCACCCTAACCTGATCGTATCTGACCTAACCCACCCTAACCTTCTCGTGTCTGACCTAACCCACCCTAACCTGGTCATGTCTGACCTAACCCACCCTAACCTGGTCGTGTCTGGCCTATCCCACCCTAACCTGGTCGTGTTTAACCTAATCCACCCTAACCTGGTCGTGTTTAACCTTAGCCACCCTAACCTGGTCGTGTCTGGCCTATCCCACCCTAACCTGGTCGTGTTTAACCTAACCCACCCTAACCTGGTCGTGTCTGACCTAACCCCACCCTAACCTGGTCGTGTCTATCCTAACCCACCCTAACCTGGTCGTGTCTGGCCTATCCCACCCTAACCTGGTCGTGTTTAACCTAATCCACCCTAACCTGGTCGTGTTTATTCTAACCCACCCTAACCTGGTCGTGTCTGGCCTATCCCACCCTAACCTGGTCGTGTTTAACCTAACCCACCCTAACCTAGTCGTGTCTGACCTAACCCCACCCTAACATGGTCGTGTCTGACCTAACCCACCCTAACCTGGTCGTGTCTGACCTAACCCCACCCTATCCTGGTCGTGTCTAACTTAACCCACCCTAACCTGGTCGTGTCTGATCTAACCCACCTACCCTGGTGGAGGCTCCGTTTGTGACACCGGTTATCTTAACATTATTTCGGGCATAGCGTCCCCGAGGCCCGGTCCTCGACCAGGCCTCCTTTTTGTTACACATCCCCAGGATGCAGCTCGCAACAGCTAACTCAAAGGTACCTATTTATTGTTAGGTATACAGGGGCATCAGGGTGAAAGAAACTCTGCCCATTTGTTTCCATTTTCCGCCGGGGATCGAACCCGGAACCTTCGGGCTACGAATACCGAGCGCAGTCCCACTCAGCCGTCATTCCCCTGAACGACAAATTTTGCAAATATGAAGGACAAGGAATTTTCCCGAAACACCATGTGCTTTACATCTAATTAATAAACATGAAACGAAAACAATATATACACACATGGAAATGGGGATAACTGTATTTACAGGGAAAGCAATGGACAGTATCTGTGTCTTGCTGACGACACCCAAGTGACGGAATGCAACCTAAGTTAAGTGGAGTCATACGAGTCAGCGTAAGATAGGTAATGGGAGATAAGTTGGATGCTGAGATCTCAACGCTTCTTAAGTTATTGAGGCTGATGCTCCCGAAAACGTCAATATTAGAGTGTTTTATTTTTGTATTATTGCCCTGAAATTTTGACGAGTTAGCCTGTTCCGTTAAAACTGTGTTGTAATAGGTATGAGGACAGGCTGGTTAGTAAACCCTCAGTTTTCTTGTAACAGTTTCTTCCAGTTCTAATTATTCTATCTCAGTCTTCCTTCTTTATTTACCCGAATATTTTATACGTCGTGACCAAGCCATCTGCGTGTGGACATGTAATTACCTTATTGGACCTGTAGGGGAGGAGCAGCTTCAGCTCTGGGTTCACCCTTAAATGAACTGATAAAAAGGTCAACTCCGTCAAAAAAATTGTTTTAGGGGGTTGACTAAACTATATTTGAAGTCAAGTACAAAGTCTCCCTCCAGCAGCACACTTCTAAGTTCGTTTCATCTTTTCAGTGTGTTTTTGTCGCTCAATTGTGTAGGTCATTTACACCAGCGTCCCTTTGTAGGCAATCATGTCTTCCCTATTCCTGCTATCTTCCAGCGACGGAATGTTTAATTCCCTAAAAATCTGTCTCTGGAGATATTCTGGTGGCATCGCCCCTCTGGTGCACTCCATCTTGAGGTTATCTTGAGATGATTTGGGGGCTTAGTGTACCCGCGGCCCGGTCCTCGATCAGGCCTCCACCCCCAGGAAGCAGTCCGTGACAGCTGACTAACTACCAGGTACCTATTTACTGCTAGGTAAAAGGGTGCATCAGCGTGAAAGAAACTCTGCCCATTGTTTCTCGCTGGCTCCCGGATCTATCCCGGGACCACATGATCACGCGTCCAGTGTTCTGTCCGTTCTTTATGGTATTCCTCCTATTTGGTGTGTATTGTGGTATATATCACAGCGAGGTGTCAGCATGAGGTTCTCGTTCCACCTGTTAGTATCCCTGAGGGGAAGAGAGTTTACTGGTCAAACCAGTTTACCCGTGGAGGGAGGGGGAGAAATCGTTACGTCATCTGTGGTAAACCCAGAGTCCCTCAGTGCCACGGGTGGTGATATAGTTTCCGCTCAATTCAGGAATTTCTCCACTTCCTGTTGTGTGAAATATTTTGGAATATCATATTAAGTTGCTCACCTGTGTGTGTGTGTGTGTACTCACCTAATTGTACTCACCTAATTGTTGCTTGCGGGGGTTGAGCTCTCGCTCTTTGGTCCCGCCTCTCAACCGTCCATCAACTGGTGTACAGATTCCTGAGCCTATTGGGCTCTATCATATCTACATTTGAAACTGTGTATGGAGTCAGCCTCCACCACATCACTTCCTAATGCATTCCATTTACTAACTACTCTGACACTGAAAAGTTCTTTCTAATGTCTCTGTGGCTCATTTGGGTACTCAGCTTCCACCTGTGTCCCCTTGTTCGCGTCCCACCAGTGTTGAATAGTTCATCCTTGTTTACCCGGTCGATTCCTCTGAGGATTTTGTAGGTTGTGATCATTTCCCCCCTACTCTTCTGTCTTCCAGTGTCGTAAGGTGCGTTTCCCGCAGCCTTTCCTCATAACTCATGCCTCTTAGTTCTGGGACTAGTCTAGTGGCATACCTTTGGACATTTTCCAGCTTCGTCTTGTGCTTGACAAGGTACGGGCTCCATGCTGGGGCCGCATACTCCAGGATTGGTCTTACATATGTGGTGTACAAGATTCTGAATGATTCCTTACACAGGTTCCTGAACGCCGTTCTGATGTTAGCCAGCCTCGCATATGCCGCTGACGTTATTCTCTTTATGTGGGCTTCAGGAGACAGGTTTGGTGTGATATCAACTCCTAGATCTTTCTCTCTGTCTGTTTCATTAAGTACTTCATCTCCTATTCTGTATCCTGTGCCTGGCCTCCTGTTTCCACTGCCTAGTTTCATTACTTTGCATTTACTCGGGTTGAACTTCAACAGCCATTTGTTGGACCATTCACTCAGTCTATCCAGGTCATCTTGTAGCCTCCTACTATCATCCTCTGTTTCAATCCTCCTCATAATTTTTGCATCGTCGGCAAACATTGAGAGGAACGAATCTATACCCTCTGGAGAACATTTACATATACCAGAAACAGTATAGGTCCAAGGACTGACCCCTGCGGGACTCCACTTGTGACGTCTTGCCAATCTGAGACCTCACCCCTCACACAGACTCGTTGTCTCCTGTTGCTTAGGTACTCCTCTATCCACCGGAGTACCTTCCCTCTCACTCCAGCCTGCATCTCCAACTTTCGCACTAGCCTCTTGTGTGGCACTGTATCAAAGGCTTTCTGACAATCCAAAAATATGCAGTCTGCCCACCCTTCTCTTTCTTGCCTTATTTTTGTTGCCTGGTCGTAGAATTCAAGTAACCCTGTGAGGCAGGACCTGCCATCCTTGAACCCATGTTGATGCTGTGTTACAAAGTTCCTTCGCTCCAGATGCTCCACTAGTTTTTTTCGCACAATCTTCTCCATCAGCTTGCATGGTATGCAGGTTAGGGACACTGGCCTGTAGTTCAGTGCCTCCTGTCTATCCCCTTTCTTGTATATCGGGACTACGTTAGCTGCTTTCCAAATATCTGGCAGTTCCCCTGTTGCCAATGATTTGTTATACACTATGGAGAGTGGTAGGCTCAGTTCTCTTGCTCCTTCCTTTAGAACCCAAGGGGAGATTCCATCTGGGCCTATAGCCTTCGTCACGTCCAACTCTAGTAAACACTTCCTTACTTCCCCACTGGTAATCTCAAACTCTTCCAGTGGTTCCTGGTTAGCTATTCCCTCACTTACCTCTGGAATTTCTCCTTGCTCTAAGGTGAAGACCTCCTGGAATTTCTTATTCAATTCCTCACACACTTCCTTTTCATTTGTAGTGAATCCTTCCGCCCCTATCCTTATCTCATAACCTGTTCCTTTACTGTTGTTTTTCTCTCCTAATGTGGCTATGCAACAATTTAGGCTGAGTCTTTGCCTTGCTTGCGATGTCATTTTCGTATTGTCTTTCTGCCTCTCTTCTCATCCTGACATATTCATTCCTGGCATTCTGGTATATTTCTCTGCAATCCAGTGTCCTGTTATTTCTATAGTTTCTCCATGCCCTTTTACTTTGCTGCTTAGCTAGCCTACATCTTTGATTAAACCATGGGTTTCTCATCTTCATTTCTCTGTTTTCCTTTTGGACTGGGACAAACTTGTTTGGTGCGTCCTTGCACTTCTGCGTGATGTAATCCATCATATCTTGGGCCGTCTTTCCCCTGAGCTCTGTTTCCCATGCTATATCTGTTAGGAATTTTCTTATCCCCTCATAGTTTCCCTTTCGGTATGCTAACCTTTTGGTTTCGGTATCCCTCTTCGAGTTCAATAACCCTTCTTCAATCAAGTACTCAAACACCAGTACACTGTGGTCGCTCATTCCTACTGGGTCCTCAAAACCGATTTCTCTTATGTCGGAATCGTTCAGAGTGAAGACTAGGTCGAGTCTCGCTGGTTCGTCATTGCCTCTCATCCTTGTGGGTTCTCCGACATGCTGGGTTAAAAAGTTGCTTGTCACCACCTCCAATAGTTTGGCTCTCCACGTATCCTCGCCTCCATGCGGTTCCTTGTTCTCCCAGTCAATCTTTCCGTGATTGAAGTCGCCCATGATGAGCAGTGGGATCTATTTCTACAGGCAGCAGAGGCTGCCCTCTCAATTATAGTGTTAACTGCCTTGTTGTTATTTTCATACTCTTGACTGGGTCTCCTGTCATTTGGTGGAGGGTTGTATATTACTGCTACTACTATTCTTGGTCCTCCCATTGTTATGGTGCCTGCTATGTAGTCTCTGAACTCCTCACAGCCCGGGATGGCCATCTCCTTAAAACTCCATTCCCTTCTCATGAGTAGGGCCACTCCGCCTCCTCCCCTACCATCCCTCTCTTTCCTTAGTACTGTATACTCCTGGGGAAACACGGCATTCGTTATGATTCCAGAGAGTTTTGTTTCAGTGAGTCCGATTACATCTGGGTTAACTTCTTGTGCTCTTTCCCTTAGTTCACTTGTCTTGCTTGTGATCCCATCTATGTTCGAGTACATCACCCTGAAACTGACTCTCTTCTGCTTCTTTTCTGGGGGGGACCTTTGGGATCTGGGGTGAGTGGGAGCTGGGGGGACCTGGCACGGGGGGATTGGTGGAGGAGGGAGGGCTTGGGGTGGTGGGGGAGAGGGGGAGGGTACAGGGGTGGATAAGAGGGGAGGGTACAGGGGTGGGTAAGAGAGGGAGGGTTGGGGAAGCATTGGGGAGGAGAGGCTGAGGGGGATAGGGGAGATGGGGGGGCTTGGGGGGAGAGAAAAGGGTGGAGGGCTTGGGGGCGTGGGGGAAAAGGGAGGGCTGAGGTGGGTGAGGAAGAGGGGAGGGTTTAGGGGAGGGGGAAGACTTAGGTGGGGTGGGGGAGAGTGGGGGCTTAGGGGGGGGAGGGGGGGAAGGGAGGGCATGGGGGTGGGAGAGACAGGAAGGCATGTGGAGAAGGGAGGGCATGGGGGATGGGGGAGAAGGGAGGTCCTGGGGAGAGGGTGAGGGGGAGAAGGGGGGTGAGTGGGGGGAGTTTGTGAGTGGGGGGGAGGGTGCCCTAGGTGGGTACTTAGTGGGGGGCTGACAGGGATGGGGCAGGTTGGGTGTCTGTTGGGTAGAATGTGGGGGTGGTGCCCCAATCCCTGTGGCTGTTGCACTGTTTGAGGAGGGGTTCTCCACTTCCCCTCTGGGATTGTAGGGTTCTGGGTTGTGATACTCTGATTTCCTTCTCTCTCCCTGCGCTCCTTCCTCGCGTCTGCTGTCCGTATTCTCTCTTTCCCCTTGTCATATCCCTCTGCAGGAATATTTTCTTGAACTTCTCTACACCTTTTAGACAACACTTCCTTGCTAGCAGTTCCTCTTTCGCGATTTCGCTCATGAAAACCACCTTTATCATTCGGTCTCTGTCCTTGTTGTACTTTCCAAGCCTGAAAACCTTTTCAACATTTCGCTCAGCTCCCTCCATCCTTACCTCTTTAAGGATCTCTTTCATCATGTTTTTGTCCTTGTCTGTCCGCTCCTTTGGTCTGGTCCCTGTTTGTTCTTTAATGCCTGCTACTACTAC